>JAQFVV010006385.1:523679-799494 GCA_028023455.1 Epiperipatus broadwayi | reverse complement strand
ATATTACATGAGATTTCAGTTGTGTAGAATAAACTTGTATGTAAATATATTTTTATTTGGCACAAAAGATATGAAGAAAGGCTGAGTTCAAATACCTGGGCCTGTTACACCCAGTGGATGGGTTGAGGAAGCCAGAAAGTGTGCAAAATGTCCAATATTACATGAGATTTCAGTTGTGTAGAATAAACTTGTATGTAAATATATTTTTATTTGGCACAAAAGATATGAAGAAAGGCTGAGTTCAAATACCTGGGCCTGTTACACCCAGTGGATGGGTTGAGGAAGCCAGAAAGTGTGCAAAATGTCAATATTACATGAGATTTCAGTTGTGTAGAATAAACTTGTATGTAAATATATTTTTATTTGGCACAAAAGATATGAAAAAGGCTGAGTTCAAATACCTGGGCCTGTTACACCCAGTGGATGGGTTGAGGAAGCCAGAAAGTGTGCAAAATGTCCAATATTACATGAGATTTCAGTTGTGTAGAATAAACTTGTATGTAAATATATTTTTATTTGGCACAAAAGATATGAAGAAAGGCTGAGTTCAAATACCTGGGTCTGTTACACCCAGTGGATGGGTTGAGGAAGCCAGAAAGTGTGCAAAATGTCCAATATTACATGAGATTTCAGTTGTGTAGAATAAACTTGTATATAATAAAGATACATTTGTTCCATCTAAAATCAAAAATCAAGAGTTACAAATTGTAACAAGAGTACAATAAACTATAATCATGAATAAATGAACAATGATATAAATAAAATAATATATCTTACCTATTGTAAAGTAGAAAGATGATTGAGTCAGGGTTAATGGTAAAAATGTATAGAGAAACATCTAATAAAAAAATCAAAAGTTTACAAAATTGTAACAAGAGTACAATGAAACTATAATCATGCAATAAATGAACAATGATATAAATAAAATAATATATCTTACCTATTGTAAAGTAGAAAGATGATTGAGTAAGGATGGGAGTGATGTGTTGTGACTGTGGATGCAGATTTAGAGAGGAGCTTGAACTGCTCCACTATTATGATAAATAGCAAAGAGCCTCTCTTTGCACAATGGAATAGATCCACATGCAGCACAGCCAAAGATTGTTGTGTGGCACTTTATTCCTCCAACAAACAACACATCTTCTTTTGCCTGGTGCCTTACCAATGCGCAGATCACAAATGATATGCTGGACAGTAGGTGTAACACTTTCACTGACAGTTGGCTTCAGCTTCCTGGAGGAGAAGTCACCAATAAGGCTCTTTGATAAAGCTATCCTATAATCCAGATGGGATATAGGCTTCAGCTGTTTTTGTGCCATATATAAAGTGTATAAAATATATGAATTAGTGATAGCTGTATCAAAGCAATGCCAGAATAAACGCATAGGCCAACGTCTAGACTTCCTATCCCAACCATATGCAGAGCGCTTCTGGTTGGCTAAATCAACCCCACCCATGAACCTGTTGTATTTTTTTACTGCAATTGGACATGGATATGTATGTTTTGAACCATCTTTATGTCTTCTAATTACAGTAAAATCTCCAGATGGTTGATAGGCATTATTTAGCATAACAATTGGCTTCCTATCCAACCAAACTAGAAATTCAAGATCACTGTCCATAACAGAATAACAGTCTCCTCTATTCATCTGTTTATGATTTTTGTACTTTTTGCGAATGCTATCTGGAGTACCCCTCGTATGCTCTTCCGATCTGCCACATATAAAGATTTTACTTGCAGATAGCTCTTTAGCTAATTCTGGGCTAGTAAAATATCTGTCACAAAAAATTATGTGGTTCTGTTTTGCAAGATCTGGCAAAATAACAGAAAGTACTGCTCGGGTCCCCAGTTTCAGGCTAGCATTCGAAGTTGCACTTTTTCCTGTGTACAACTCCATATGGTATACATATCCATTATGGCTGTCTGCACAAGCCCACCATCTGAAACCTCTCTTTACCGGTTTTGAGGAATCATACTGTTTCATGACATTACGACCCTTGAATTTGGTAATTGCCTCATCGTGTGCTCTTCCGATGCATCTGATATGCAGCCTTGAAATTGACATTACAGTGATCTATAATAGGCCTGATTTTATAAATTCTATCAAACTTATCACTATTAATTGGTGGCATGGTTTTACTATCACTAAAATGCAAATTACCTAAAATTGACATAAATCGATACGGTCATACTTTAGCAAGTCCGAGCTGGTGCAAATATTCATCGTAGACCAAATGAATTCAAACTTGGTAGTGAACACTATTTGTTAAAATAATCATGCCAAAAATGCATCCAGTTCAGGGCGACAGATTACCCCAATCCCGAACTTTTTTCCATTCTACAGCATATTTATTTGTCTCAGCACATATATATTCATATAACTTCCTATCAAAATATATATTAAAAAAATCACTAATTTCATACTCACGGGTGATGGGAAAATTTAGCCCAGGAGACTTAGTGAATATTCCTACTGGCACGCATGACCCTCCAACATTATCCAGAATAGCATCAGAGTCTGGCGAGACGAAGGCCCAGGCATCGGCCCAGTATCCATTCTGACATTCCTTACTGATGACTTCCTTTTTTCTTCTCGGTGCAGCTACTTCATCGTCTGAATTATCCGAAAGATATTCACTATCTGAACTATCTAACAGACATTCATCGGATGAGCTGCTACACGAAGGCCGGAATCATAAACATCGGCAATGAGAAAATCGAGTCGGAATCATAACTTGAACTTTCCGTAGAACTCATTTTTCTTTTTACGTATCTAAAAAGATAAAAAATTTAAAAAAAAAATAAAAATTTTGAGTCCTCTCCACTAAAAATGCTATAAAAAATCGAAAAATTATCGCACAGAAAAAATTTTTACATTTCCACGTTGCAAACAAAATGGCGCAAAGAAAGACGTAAGTCCCGTATGCGTGACCTTTACGGTTTTCGCGCAAACTCAGCTCAAAGTTGAACTTTCTCGGAAGTCGTACAAAAGTCGTTCTGGTTGTCAAAGGGTTAATGCATATGGACAAAGTATCAGCTCTTTATACAATTAATTTAATTAAAACAAATGCACACATGCATATTTATATATATTATATTAATTAAAAAATGGAACTGAGTAATAATGTCCATGTAAATAGAAAATAACCTTTATACTTTGATCTTACCAAGAAATAATCAATTACTACTAATTGACAATCTCTCATGCCAAACCAGTTTTTCCTTTAAATGTATAATAGCTATTTTCTTTGACAAAAAACGATAAAAAATGACTCCTTTTACTTCAGCAAAAACTAAAACAAAAGAGCTATTATAACTTTTTTAAAAAAACTCATTTGGCCTCAGGGATTGTCAATTAGTAGTCATTGATAATTTCTTGGTAACATCAAAGGTTTTATTTCTACAAAGACTAAAGGTTATTTTCTTTTTACATTGATATTAGTTTCAATAATAATTTATTATTTCTAATGTATACAGTGATGTGTAATCATACAATTGGGGTTTACATTGTTGTTCTAACTATCTTGTTATTTCCATTTGGGTTCTGATGAGTCTATGTTGTCCAATATGGTGTGAACATTAGATCTTTCACATATTTGTTATCTGATTGTTAGCCCCACCCCCTTTTGCCTTGTTGTTAGTTTGGCATATTGTATAATGTCCAAGTGTCTTCAAATGTTTTCGACGATGCCAGAGGTTGGTCTCTCTTCTGGATTTTAATCATTGTTTTTGAAAAAACCTGTTTTATATTAGGTTGTGGGTGTTCCATGATTAGTTTACAACGTGTAACCCATATGGCATAGTTCAAAAACACCGAGAGACGTATTATTGGATAGGTTTTAGTATTGATACTATCTTTCAGAGATGGGATCAGTTGGAAATCTATCTTGGTGTTGGAGAGTATGATTTCTCGGATCACTCTGAATCCCATACATTGTGAGAAAAGGTGTTCCAATGTCTCATCGCCATTCATGCAAATGCTGCAAGTAGGGTCTATGTTGTGACCACGTTTGTAAAAGAGAAAGTGATTAGTAGGTAGTCCATTAATGTTGTATTTAATGAGGAAGTCTAGGTATTTGCCCTCTAGACTCCATCTTTTAAAGTTGGATACCAGTTTCTGATTATTGTAATAAAATGTGTTGATTATAGGATGTAAGATTGGATGGAGGATTGTGTATGCTTGCCATAATGATATTTTAGAATTGAATGTGGAGTCATTTATTGGGCAGTGCTGTTTGATAAAGCTTGTGTTTCTAGTGATCCATGTTTGTCTGCCTGGTGGGGGTCGGTCAGTGGATGTTACCTTTTGAAGGTAAGTTTTTTGGAGAATTGTGTTAAAACCATATGATGCTACCAAGTTGTGTATGACATTGTTGGTTTTTTGGTAAATCAATGCCTGAATGGAGTGGAGAGCAAGACCATTTAGCTTTCTTGGTTGCCGAGTACCTTTGAGGCTGATCGCGACCATTTTACCTTTCCAGAAAAGCCTTGAGCACAAGCCATTTATTTTATTTATGAAGCTTTTGTTGCATTTGATAAATGGAAGAAAGTATGCTATTTTTGGCATCACATTCATGTTAATTAGTGCTGCCTTGCCAGAGAGGGAAAGGTAGACTTGTGACAAGGAAGTGATGAATTTGTTTGTTGTTTCTAGGATGTTATCCTGAATCTCTTTGGTCATTGCTGTGGTAGATTTGAATATGGAAAACCCAAGATATCTCTGTGGCTTGGCAGAGAAGAGGGTGTTAAATTTTCCTTCCTGAAACAATTTGCCAGGAGGCAGACTTGCTGGGGTTGAATTGCAGCCTGTATTTCTCAGTATAGCGGCTTAATATTGTTTGTAGCAAAGGAATATGTTTTCTTGATGATCATTACATCATCCATGTAGGCAAACGTGTTGAATTCTCTGCTTAAATTGGGTATAAAAAGACCTGGTAGATTTTTTTCCAAATCCATCAGGAGAGGATTTATATATGCAATGAAGCATAGGGCACTGAGGGGGAAACCCTGAGGGAGAGCTTGTGTCGGTTTAAATCCGGAGGTGATATTACCATCCATAGTGATAAAAATCTCCTGTTGTATAGTAAGTTGCTTATGATCTGGACAGCAGCTGCAGGAACATCATACTCGGCCAAAATATTTAAGAGTATGTCTATATTTACCGAGTCAAAGGCTGTAGCAATGTCCAGTTGAATAGCTATCGGCCCTGACTTCCAGTGGATTCTGACATAGTCAATGATGGAGATTATGTTGCCCATTGCATGTGCAGTAGAGGATCCCTTCTTGGCATATTGGTTGTTAGATATGTGCTTTAAGACATTTGGTTGGATGAGGTCTTTGATCACAAACTCTACAATTTTAATTAGCAGGGGTGTCATGGAAATACGTCTGATGTTTGAGAGATCCATAACCTGATTTTTTTTTTTATAAATGGAACTAGCACCACTGGGTAAAGGTTAGGTATCACTCTATTACCAGTTGCTAGGTAATCCACCATCTTCTTCATTATGGGAATTGCAAATTGATTGAGGTGTAGGATTGGGAATCTGGGAATCCCATGTAATCCAGGATGTACACCATCTGGAAGGGAAGATATTTTCTGTTGGAGTAGGTTTTCTGTGATCCCATGTGGTGCCTGCAGATCAACTTCAGACCAGGATTGTGTGCCATTAAAGATTGTGGTTTGCATTCTTTGCTGGAAGTGTTCTTTTATTGTGTTCATCATAGGTGTTCCCAGTAAGGTTTTCCCGTCTGCAATGATGGAGGTAGGAGTGGTTTTGTTATTTTTCCCTTCAAGTGCCCATCTCAAGTAGCCTTTTGTCCAGTGATGTTGTTGTGATAAATAGCATTTGGCTCTTCTAATGGATAGGTATTCCGCCAGGGATTTTTGTCTTGATTGGTATAGGTTTTTAAGACTATATATATCTTGTGTTTTTGATAGGTTGACTTTGGAGCATCTGAAGCTGATTCTCTATTTGTAGAAGATCTCTGAAGAGGCCATTAGGGCCTTTGACTTTCATGGTGTGGTGTTTTAATATTGTCTGTAGGATGCCTATAAATGAAAACCAGGCTTCTTCAGCTGGTCTTGAAAGGATGTTGATTTTGTGAAAATATATATAAGATTCGGCCACTATGGCCTCTGTCATGTTTGATTTTGTTACAATCTGCATGGTTTTGTGAAGAGCCTCTGGGGTTGGGAGGCCAGCCATGGTTTCAAGAGTAACTACAAGGGCCATATGGTCCGAAAACGACACCGGTAAAAGTTTTGCATTTAGATGAAAATGTAAATCTGGTGAATAATATAATAGGTCTATTAGGGTTTGGTGGGATTTGGTGTAAAAGGAGTAGGATCCAGGAGGAAGGAATCCTTCCCCACACATCAAGTTTCTATTTATCAGTGGAAGAAATTTTAGGTTAAAGCGACCATATGTGGTGTTAAAATCTCCCAATATAAGTAAAGAGCCTGATTTGTTGCTAAGGATAGCATTTAAAATCTGAATTATTTTGTGATAGATAGTAGGATTGTTTGAAGTGTATATATAAGCTAGATTTATGCTGTAGCCCCAATAGTCTATTTCTAATAAGATTAAGTTGTTATCCAAATAGAGAATACAGAATTTGTTTGGAGGAAATTTTTTGTTAATTAATACTCCAACCCCTCCAGCTGCTGAATGTCCAACTGAAAATTTAGTGAAACCCATAGTGTCAATTAATGTTTCTATTTTAGTGTCAGTGTTATTATGGAATTTGGTTTCCCCCATTAGAAGGATGTGGGGAGAGTTAATGCTTATCCAATTTCTAATTGCGTGAGCACGGGCCAATGAGTTGAGGCCATGGACATTAATCCCTGCAATTTTATAGTTCATAATATAGTGTCCCTGCCCCTCCAGCTGGCCCCTGGTCTCAGGGAGAATTTGGAAGTAAATGATTATAATTGGTTTCTTGATCTGATGCTTCTTCCAATGAGAGTTGATGTAGATTTGATTCCATGAGTACTAGAGGGATCATCTTCCATTAGTGCTGAATCAGTATCAGAGTGCTCAGAGGTTTTTTTCTTTTTTTCCCATGACACTTTGTGTTTACTTTGTGATTCTTGTGAATCTGGTTTTAATGTAGGTAGTTGTGTTATAAACCCAGAATTCATATCGTCATCTGAGCTTGATTTATCCGGAACATCTGATTTCCGTTTATTAATATTTGGTATAGCTTGTTGTGTTAGCTCTACTTCTTGTGAAAGATCCTGATTCCAATGTCCAGATAAACCATTCTTTTCCCCCAGGTTTGGAGTTTTGGTGTGTGCTGGATTGAATTTTTTCCTTGGTTTATTGGTTTTGCTACTTTCTTTTTGAGGATGTGGAGTTATTGTATTTTGTTTACTTTGTGACTTTCTAGGTGATTGGGTATTATTTTTGTCTATTTTGATTCTGGTGTCTGTTTCTTCTATTGGAAGTGATTTCAAGTCTGAAGGATTGTCAAGCATTGATTCATAGCCCTTTTTTTTCCAATGTTGTACTGTTTATTGACTGAATATTATCTGTGTATTGGTTTGAAATGAGATGAGGTGTACTTGATGTAGTTGTTTGTTTATCATTTCTATTTTTGGTTGTATTGTTGTGGAATTCCATTTCAGTTTGTTGGGAAAGATTTTCATCTTGATCTTCATCTCTAGATATTATGTGGTCTGGTGTTACATCTGTGGGAGTTATGTCTATAGATTCGGTATAGTTTGATGTTGAAGCCCTGTGTTTATCAGTGTGGTTTTCAATATTATTGACTGTTTTAGGTGACTGTTTGGTGTCTGTAGTGGTTGTTGTTTCTATATTCTTTCCATTGCAGCGATGGAACTTGCCTTTCTTTTGATTGCAGGTAGTGCAGATATGTGCCAAACAGTCTTTTATAAAGTGTGTCCTTTGTAAACAGTGAAAGCACTGAGGCCGCACCCCCCTGAATGTTAAGACCATTGGTGAACCTCTTGCATTAACTACTGTAGAGATGTCAGTGGGAGAAACATTTTTTTTCATGGCTAGTGAGAAGATTGCTGCATTTGATATTATGTTTCCGTTCAAGATGAGGTCTGGAAGGAATTTAAATTTTGATACAGTGCCGTAGGGATTGAGGATATTTTGGAGCTCTTGTTCAGTGAATCTTGTTAGGCAGTTTTTGATTTTCCCTTGTAGTATCATAGGTCTGTTCATTTCTACAGTGCAAAGTATTTTATTTCCCAGTATTTTAATATTGTTTTTAAATTGGAGCCTGTCTGCCCAGGTCTTAAATTCTATTGCCACATATCTGTCATTAGGATGTGTTAGTATTTGATAAATCCCCAACTCTAAATCATGTTGTTTAATTATGGGATATAAATGCTCCATGGGGAATTTGTATAATGATAAGTTTTCATTCGTTACTGCTAGGATTAGAGTTTTGTCATTGTAATAATTTTGGAAAGATTTATAGAACATGTTTGGAATAGTTTTGTTGAAATTATAGTTTATGTTTTGATGCATTTCTTCGGTAATATTATTATAATTTAATATCTTAATTGATTGGGGGTGTTGATTGTCTTCTGTTGTGATTTCTCTTTCATATTCCGATATGCCTATAAGCATTTCATTAATATTGCTGACCGAGTTAGTCTCTGCAGTTTTAATGTCTTTGTTGATACTTAAAGCGTTAGTGTAGGATATAGATTTTTTTGGAAGGGTTTGTATTTGTGAGTCTGTTTTGAAATGTGCGAACGATGTAGATATTAAAGGTTCATCTAGTTTGAAATTTTCATTTGTTTGTGAATGGGTTTTGTTGATTTTTTTTTTATCTGTTATTTCATTTTTTTCTCCCGAAATACTGTTGACAGTCTCTGGTGTTACAGCAGCGAATTTGGTGGCCTCTGGTGATTTAAAAAAATTTTTTTCCTTTCTTCAGATAGATTTTGCTGATATTTTATTTTTTGTTCCAAATTATTCTGAGAGTGTTTCACGGTTGTGGATGAATTGTGTTTATTTACTTCTCCTAAAGGAGTTTGGGAAATATGGTGAGTGTTGTTACTGTTTTCATATGTATTATTAATATTGGCTGTAATTTTGCCCGATGGGAAACCAATGCTATTGCATATAACTGATGAAGTTTGTATAATTTCTTGCATTTTAATGTTGTCAGTAATTATTTGGTGCTTAGCATTGCTAATGGGAAGGTTTTTGATCTCAGATGGAGCCTGAGATTTGTTATTATAGCTATGAAGATTTCGGCCATTGTTTCTGTTGAATGACTGAGTGTGACAATTTAAGCTTGAATTGCTATGTATATTATCTATATCATTATCACATTCCATTTTTAAATATATAAAACTTCTCTTACCTTGTATTTAGGGGTTTGGAATGGGGTTTGATACCCCCTTTCCTGCTGATTTCAATTTTGAGGAGAGCTTTTTACATTGATATTAGCTCTCATTTCCATTCTGTATTACAATAACAATTCATAGAAATATTTAATTCAACAATCCATGGAAATAGAAATATATACTATTATTTTAGTTTCTGTAGTTATATCGATGTGACAAAATACCATTTTTTAAATTGTTAAATACAATCAAAACACATTGGGAATCTTTATTCACCTCAAACAACCAAGTCCTTTTTTTTTCATTATGAAGATACTAACATGTTTAAATTGACATATTTTCAAGTTTTATTACTATTTGATAAAGGACTTCAGTTTTAATGTTTTTATTGGTTGCATTTAAAACATTAAGAACATCCTATAGATCAGCTTTTGTATTTGGCAAGAATTGCATTTCTGTCTGTATACTGTAAATCCAGAAGCCAAAAAGATGAAGTTTTATTTTTTGCTTTTAATCTTTCAAATTAAAAACTTTACCATCAAATCCGTATTATTCTTGTTTACTATTTTATGAAGAAATTATGAATAGTTCCAAAAACCACTATCATATAAAAAAGAGAGATATTATCGATCCTTACTTCATGTCAATTTTTAATTTCAAATTTCTCACGTTTTCAAGTAATGCTTCTTCTAATATCAGTCCTGAAGAAGTTATATAATGTTCAAACTACTACAGTTATTGCAACTATCATTACTATTAATCTGATTTACTTTCAAACATTTCCATAAATTCATCAATTGAATTAAATATCTTGACCAATCAATAAAAACAACATGCTAATTAATCTATTCTAAAATCTTTCTTAATTTTTTATGACATCAAAATCTATGTCTATAATTCTTTTTGATTCTTTAAAATCTCTGGAGTCTGTGATAAATATTCATCTACAACTTGAAAAAAATATGTTCAAGAAATGCTGAAAACAGGTCCATATTCTTTGAGCACCAAAAAACAACAGGCCATGGGTTCGAACTCACTATGGCAAAGGCACTGAACATAATGATATGAAATAAAAGATTAAGGAGGCATGCTTTATTGCAAATGACAACTGTGCAATAAATTGAAAAGAATCGTGCTTTGAAATCTCCAGAAAGTGCTCTTTATGAAAGAAAAGTTTGCATAAATTTTGCATAAATTACAGCTAAACTTTGCTTAAAGTAGACTATGAATATGGAGACTTAAGTTTTCTGAAAGTGCTCAGCTGTATAATTCTTTGCTAATAATAAGCTTTACTTTTTGCGTAAAGCGCAATTTATTTTAAAATTATATTTTCCATAATTTCAGCAATATCTCTTTTATATTTATAAATTGAAACACTACAAATATCTTTAAAATCAATTAACACAACTTCATAGGTCAATTTATTTCTTAGTTTCCTGGACACTTGCACAAAAAATATATACGTATATAAGTCTAAAAGGGAAATAAATGGCTGTAGTCAAATTGTTGTTTGTATAATTAACGAATGAAAATGTGGTTGCACAAAAAACTAAATCCCATTGTCACACTTAATATAGTGATGTGCTTGATAGCATAAAATGTGAGGCCCTACACCACAACATGTAACTGAAGATTAAGGCAAAAAACACAGCAAAGAACTGTTTGTATTATAAAAATTTAAGCTTGATGAATCAAAATCATCCTATAAAGCAGCAGGGATTACGGTTGACCGGCCATTGCTCACTGGTTATTCGCAGCAAACTACAGCTTCGAAAGTTTATTTTACTATATACCTGTTGATTATGTGAGTATATTGCCTGACTCTTGTCGCAATATAATCATTATACAACAGCATTTGTTGAAATAAAATTTCAAGATAAACCAATTCTTTCAATTAACACCTTTCCCATTGAAATCTATTCCATATAATCGTAAGTAATGAAAGTGGCAGACGGAAGTAGGTAATGGATGTAATGTATTAGATCGGTATTAATTTAATTTTTATTTTAAAAGTAATTTTAAAGTTTTTGTTAAAATATGTAAATGTAACTTATAGAGTTTTTTTTTTTACATTTTAAATCAAATGTTCTTCTAATCTTTATGTATGTAATGGAAGTGATGATTTTATGTAACTGGTGTTAGAAATTTGAATCTTTCAGATTTTTTTTTAATCTTTTGAAAAAAATAATTTGAAAGCATTATACCCTTGGTTATTAATTATTGTTTCAATATTTGTTTTCTTTGTCAATAAATAATCTTCTTTATAAAGGACTGGAACTTAGACTTTCAAGCTCCCTAAAGTGATCTACTCCATCTTTTACAACTGATACACATAACCACATACTTGTGAAAAAGATAAATGATCTCCAATATACACATTTCATGCCAAACTAGCACTCATCACTTCGTCCAGATCAGCATCTCCCACACACATATATAATAAGTGCTGTTTATATTAAGATAGCAAAATCTTCAAACTTTAATGGATAAGCTTCAATTTTCTACATCTTCTAATTCTTCAGCCATTCATATCATTGAAAATCTGATGGAATGCTCAAAGCTCTTGTCGATGCCAATATTATTGTCATACACATGCTGACTTTTAAGTCACTCTGACCCCTCATATATTGAAGCTTGTCCATTAAAGTTTGAAGATTTGCTATCTTAATATAAACTGAGCACTGATTGTATATATGTGTGGGAGATAGTGATCAGGACCAACTGATGTGTGCTGGTTCAGCATGAAAGATGTATACTGGAGATAATTTCTCTTTTTCACATGTGGCCATGTGTATCAGTTGTATAAAATAGAATGGATAGCTTTATGAAACTTAAAAGTCTGAGTATGTTTAGGATAGACAATATACATATATTCAAATATTATATATATTGTAACCAGTTGGATTACATAGCACACACTAATATAGTGTGTATGCATATGTATATATAAAGTTGAAAGGAAAAGTAGAAATAAACACAGACAAAAATTATAGTAGATATTTTCTACATTCATTGAATTAGAAATAAATAAATAATAACTCTGATTTAAAATATTGTTTTACAAATTAAACTTTTAAAAGGTCTGAATAAATATTATTATTTATTATTATTATTATTATTATTATTATTATTATTATTATTATTATTATTATTATTATTATTATTATTATTATTATTATTATTATTATTATTATTATTATTATTATTATTATTATTATTATTATTATTATTATTATTATTATTATTATTATTATTATTATTATTATTATTATTATTATTTTGAGATTTAAAAACAAGTATTGTATATTTGAAATTTTAATTAATTAAATAAAATCTTTATCTATTAGAAATCCCCTAAGTGAAAAATCCCCTAAGTGAAAACATATATATCACACTTTAATAAAAATTTCAAGCTTGTTTTCAAAGGATTAGAGAGATAAAAATAAAAACTCTGTTTTCAATCAAGGTGTTGTTATCATCTCAGATGGTTTTATAAAAAGACTGATAAAAAATATTAGTCAGTCTGCATAGTGATTTTTAAAGAGAACAGTTTGAATAGTAGTTTTTGTAAAAATGAGTCAGCTGAAAAGTTGGTTACAATATTTTGTTGCAGCTTGTTGAAGTTTGCAGCAGTTGGTTTTAGCTGACTGTAGAGTTTGCAGAATAGCTACCATAAAATGATACAGCTAAAAGCAGGGCTGTAGATTCAGGAACTGCTACTGTTTTCCTTTGCAGGAGTTTGAATTCACATGGAAAAAATGACCCACTTCTTTGTGCTGAAGTTCATAGCCTTAAACATTGAGAGGACAGTTGCTTGTATGAAATCTATCAAACCAAGACCGCTACTTTCCTGGAACAATACTAGGCAGAAAGAGAGACCAACATTTTACATGGATTACATTTTTCCTGATGATGACAGTCACTAAAACCAAACTTAACAAGAAAATCTTCCAGCTTGCCCAGGAAACTCCAGTTTGCTGAAGAAGCAATTATATATATGCTGATGTATCTAAAGACAAAGAAGCACAGATAAACATATATATAGCTGTGGTGATTAGTTATATATGATAATGAAATTTTAAATATTTTTTTTAGTAAAATGACATTTTGAAAGTGATGCGTGAATTTGTACTTTTTATGTTTATGGTGAGTGTATAGTTGAGCAGGGCTGCCTGGATGCAGTGCATTCATGATGCTCCAAAGTATAGGCTCAGCACTGTCTAGACCTAGATGTTGAGCTCCCAGAGTAGTTCAGTGGTGTATATGTAGGCCTCATGAATAGGCCTTGGTCTCATGAATAGACCTCATTTATAGTGCCTAAGACTCACAGGAGATGAGCAGGACTGGTGCAATGCCTGATAGTTTTTTTTCTGGATACTACTCTTTGTGGACGATCTCTCTAGGTACTTAGAAGGGGCAGTGCTTAGAAATGAGGTATTTTCTCATGACATCATGGAGTTTTGTGTTCTGGTAGTCCATGCTTGGCTGTCTACTTATCATGGCATGGGGAGCTGCAGTTCACATATTCACTTTTTTCCTATCTTACCTTGCCTACTTCATCAGCATTATCTAATCAAGAAATTTTAAAAGTGAAGCAAACAAGCAAATAATTCTGCCTGGATTTTTAAAAAAAGTAAAGAATCGATGATTTTATAATTTAAATTTAAAAGCATTGATAATTAGTTAATCAAAAATCAAAAGTGACCCGCCCAAAAAATTGACTGTTTTAAAGAAAAAAAAAGTTGATAGTATTTATTTCTTTTAAGAAACTAATGGATAAAGAGTGGAACTTACTATAAAATAAGAAAAGCAAATTATACATTTTCAACAAAGAATAATTGTGAAAATAACTTTTATTGTCATAACAAGTATGTAAATGTTATATATATTCAAAATGAAATTTGTAATTATAAAATTAAGGGTTTTTTTATTGTTTTGACAAAATTAAATTTGTTATGTTAAGAATCTGTGCAATTCGATATATGTGTTTTAGTAAACCTAATATAGATATGGTCTTATTAAAAATATAAATTAAAAAGTTTAACCATTTATTATTTTTATGTAAAAGTTAAAATTATAAACTTAAAGTTAAAACAAACAAGTAACTTTTGCTTGAATTGAAATCTAACAGCAGTTATATATAATAATGAAATTTAAATGATTTCTTTGGTCTGAAGTGATGGATATATAAAACATTTTATTTTTCGTTTATTAAGGAAAAAAAGAGACATTTTATATTTACAGACCTTGATAATTAATCAACAAGTACCTGTCAAACAAAGGTTGACTTTATTTAGCTTGATAAAAAAAAAACTTATAAACTAAAACTAAATTGTAAATTATATCTATGTTTTGTTTATCCAAACATAATTAGGAAAATGTAATATTATGTAACAAATTAAAATAGGACATATATGCAGATTTTGATCATTTGTGTGTTAATATATTAGTTGAATATTAGAAATCGCGCGTTTGTGCACACATATATGTAAATCAATGTAACAATTTGAATGTTGAATAGTAATTATTTAAATCGCAATGTGATCATTTGAAATTTTGTACTGTAATCAAAATCAGAAAGCTTATATGTGTGTAATTTTATTTTTATAAGACCTTAAATTTTTTTGTTAATAATAAACTTGTATTTAATCATTAAAATTGTATTGCATCATCTCTTGGTCACATACAGTGATAGAACTTATATTCTCTGAGCTAGATTCATGCATGGGATGAATATATAAATGGGGATGTGTACTTTGTGCTTTGGTGCATACAGAGATGATCAATCATCATCCTGGTTAGCGCAAAAGAGAATGCTCTTTAAAGCCCATGCACTATCTTTTATTTTACTTTAGTCTTATTAGAAGTTAAGTTTATAGTTGGCCAGTACAAGTGTCCAGAGCATTGATGATGATCAGCATATTTTAAATGTCCCAGCATTATTGTTTAGATTTTCTGCTTGTGTATTCTAATGGATTAGCACTTAGATTGTTCCTCCAAATTAATGGTTAAATAATTGCCCCAAGCTGACATAAGCTCAATAGTTAGCCTGGTCTACAGAAAACCAATTTCCAATCCAGTCACAAGGTTGACTGTTAATTTATATTTTTTATTGTTCAAATCCAGCCACAGGATGGACTGTTGATTTATTGTACAGATTTTATTATATTTTATTGTGGATCATTCATGATGATGGATGGTTATTTATTTTGAGTATTACTTATACTTACTTTATGATAATGCTGGTTGATTAATTATAATTTGGTTGCTCTGAGGAGTGGCTGGTTGATCTCTCAAGAAGCATCAGATCAAGATGATCATGAGATCTCTTGATCTCATGCTCCTTTTAAATATATCTTACTTATATACTTATGAAAATTTTAATTTTTTTTTTTAGACTGGGGTTGATGATGATATTCCATCATCCCAGTTCAAATCCCTTTTTGATATCCCCCAACCCATTACAATATATATATATATATATATATATATATGTTTGTGTGTATTGGAAATATTTTCTATAAGCTTTGCAGAAAGGGTGGCATCGAGCAGAATGAGCCTCAGGGAGTTGTGCATTGAAGGTAACAACAGGCCATGACTCCCTTTTTAATTTTATTAGTTATTATTGAATTTTAAATAAAAACTATTTTCACATTTCTTTGTTTTAATCAGTGTATTCCTCAACTCAATTTCACTATATCTCATCCGTCCATTAGTGCAAAAATAAATTATACTTTCTCATTATGCTTATATTTCATGAACAATGTTCACCTGCCAGGTGACTCAGAAATATCAAATATTCTTAACTTTTTTTTAATCAACAAATGTTTGCTATAGCTTTATATCTATTTACATATGTTGATTCTACTTTTATTTTATTCATTTTTAAATCTTTTGTGTGTGTAACTGTAATTTTAAATAAAAATCAACCTTCTTTACTGTGATATTTTGTCTTTAATTCCTTTGTATTCTGGCAGTTTTCTTTGTTTTCATTTTGCTATAACCTTTCAACTTTCATTTTATTATTAAACCATTATTATATATCAGAATGTAATAAATTGACTTCATTTAGATATGTTAATTTAGAAATTTAAAAACTCTAAAAAATCATATCTGATTTTGGGAACTATTTTAAAAATTTGATTTTAATCAAAAGAAAGCAGTCATTTTGTCATTCAACTTCAGAAAAAGCAGATTGAATTTATAAAACAAATGAAATCTTGTTTATTTGACACATGTATTTAAAATGTGAAACAACTTATGCTTTAAAAGTTTTAATTTTTTTAGTAAATTTTAAGACATTGCTATATTTTCTAACAAACTGTTTGTGATGACATGTCAGACAAATATAAATCTTTTATATTCAAAAGTATAAAATTTCTGTAGAAAATAAATATGGAATAATATATATTATTGATTTCTAATAATTATCACACAATTACTATTCAAAAATAATCACAAATTTTCTCAAAAAATCAAGTTTTTAGTCACATGTAATAATTTCTCGAAGTCATATCACAATGTTTGAGATCCCCAAGAATACAATGGCTACCCATCATTGCAAGTTTATCAAGGTTTGAATCTGCATTTTTGATTATCCAGACAACTTTAAAAAAAATTTTGAAATTAAAATAATAGGAAAAAAAATATATGACCTTTAAAGTTTAAAAAAAAAAGTTAATAAAATCCCTCAATAAAGAGCCGTACATGCAGAATGAATTTTATAATTTTTCAGGCATGGTTCAAATGTTTGAAAGAAAGTATTGATTGGTTAAGACTCTATTATTACATTTCAATCAACAGTCTTTTCTATGCCTTTCTAGTAAATTTCTATTCTTTGAGTATTTATAAGTTTTTTTCTAATTTATTAGGTAATTTTTTTCCTATTCTTTTTACTTATCCATATGTTTTCCACTCTAATTTCTATATTTCTAAGTATATGATGAATCCCATTTGTCTTTGCTTCACAATTTTCTCAATAAAAAAATATTTATTTAACACAGTTTACCATGCATGTGTAGTTGGTGATCCCTAATGATCGTTACACATGAATTTTGCTAATTTCATTCTTTCTTCTTTTCTTTTTTTCTATTTTCTAAATAAATACTTCAAGAGTCCCTTTTTTTTTTCATTTTCTAATTTTCAAATCTCTGATCCATATGAGACTGTATTCCAAGCAGAAGAAATATTTTTCTAAATTCTAATTTTAAAGTTAAATGAAGATATATTATTTTAACTCTTGATAAAGATAATTTTATATATAATCGTGCAACAAATTATAGGTTATTGATGATGAAGCTGAAGAGATAGATGTACATGAAACTTAGCAGACTTAATGATAATAATGTTGATACATAGACAAACTTACATATAGTTATTAGATCCATTTTTTAGCTTTGTGTAAACTGCTTTTGCCAAAATAAATATTATTTTTTGAATACTTATAAAATGGCTATGAAGTTTAGAAAAAATAAAGCCTACAAATATGTACAACTTATAGATTAAATATGTGATATATTTTTGCTAAAATCAAAAACTGTAAATATTACATATTTTAATAATATTCGTAGTAAAATGTTTATTCATTATTTTTTTTAATTATATAGAAAGCTAAACTTTCTTCCATAGAAAGTCATTATGATTACTAATTTGTATCCTGTTAAAAAATAATTTAGAATAATTTATGTATTTATTGAATAAATGTTGTTTTAAACAAAAGTAAAAAATATGACATTTCTATAGAAATTCAGAGCACTAAAGTGTCTTCTACTGAATTGTATCTGAAATCAGATATTAGATGATGTATAATATTTTTAAATACAAGTATTCTGCATTAGATTATGTATATTAAACTATGTCAATATATATTATATAATTTCATACAGGCATGTTATGGGGGTGATACCTTATGACTATTATATCTAAATTGCATATCATGATTATTATTAACAATGTAAAAATGTAACATCACATGATCACCATTTCTTATGCTAGCTTATAACTGTTATTAAAACAGGCAAAACTCTCTATATGTATTGCCACTCAGTGCAAGCCAGAGTAATCATGAGTAGGCACTAGATGGAGATTTTATGCATAAGCCTCCTGGCATCCATTGATTACTCTGGCTTGCACTGAGTACCAATACGAATAGAGAATTTTGCCTGTTTTAATGTAAAAATATAAAGGCATTGGAAAGTTTTTCCCTTAATAATACTTTATAATATTCTGAAAGGTAATCGTTTATCTTCATTAGATTAACTAAATAAAATGAATAGAATTATGCATTTTCAAAAAAAAAAATGTTAAACTTAGGAGTATTTGAGATTTTAATGGTTATTTAAAGAAGTGCATTAAAAAGACATATACCAAGGAATCAACAAAATGGAAAAGTATACTTTAGACAAGATGTTAATAGTCTTTCACAAAAAAATGTATTACAGAAAATGTTTTAGCAAATAGTACTAAGGGATATTAAATAAACAGATAAAAGGATCTTCAAATGATATATGAATATAACTGTGATTTGTATAATCATCTTAACCCCATTTTTTAAATGAAATTAGGATGAATGACCATAGTCATATACGTATATCTATGCACACATGTGTTGAGAACAAGCAATGGGTTTTTAAATTAGATCTAATAAAATTCTAACATGATTGAAATAGAACAACTTTAAAATGAGCTAGAATTTTCTGTCAAAAATATAAAAAAACAACGGAACTTAAACTCATGCGGAATGATTAAAAGTTTCTAATAAAGTTGCCAAAATCTAGCAGAAAGCATCCATAGAAGGCTTAATGAATTTATAAAACTCAAAATAGGATCAATTCGACACTTCATTAAATGGCTATTGGAATTTATAGTCTATATGGTTTTAATCCTTAAAGTTAATTTATGTGTTTATATATATGTACAGAGGCAAACACATGCCTAGTCGAAATAAAAAAGTATTACGTGCATAAGGTTTGATAGAAGTTTTAATATTTATCTTTACATATATAGTAAACATAAATGGTATAAACAAATCACCATAGTTGAAATTTCAACCTAAATCTTAATTAATTAATAGGTCTATATACTATAATGTATGTGTTTGTGACTAGACAAAACATCATCTACAAACATCTCCTTATCTTTACAACATCGATCAATATTTTTTTCAAAAGTTGAAATAACTATACAAACTTACTTAAACTATACCAAGTACTTACTTAGATTAATTAATAATCCGATGCCTAATTCAAAGCAAATCCTTAAAACTTCACAGCTTAATCAACCGCGAGTCTTTTGAATTGATTTCAGTTTTACGGATTTACTACTTAAAAATCTTGTTTTTAAAAAATATTTTAATCTGTAATTTTTAAAAATAATCTGCTTTAAATTTTTAAATGTAGTTGTGGGAGGGGAGAAAATTAGTTTTGCAAATTTAATAAGATTTCTATTTAATAGAATAAATTACGGCAGCTTTAATTTCTTCGAAAACTTTCATTAATCCTCATAATTAATTTATCCAAACTGGCTCCTAAAAGGCTTGAACTGATTAGAAAGTCTGCTGCACCGCTTACCTTACTTCTACCATGCATGATTTCGCAATAGACTTTTCTGATCGTTTTGATTAAAGAATTGGATGCCGCACTTAGTATCCAATTATCACCTCTTGCGGGGGTTTACGACACCTTGGTTGTCAAGATTTACGGAAAAGGCGCTAGATTTTAATGACTTAGTTAAACAAATATTCTATTATCTTGTTAGGTTTCAATCATCCCGTGTATACTTCAATGGTATGGGACACATGTTAATCCAAATTCTTTTAACCGTGAAATGTTATTAGAATTTTTGTTAAAGAGACGTTAATTGTTTTAATGATTTTTTTTTAAACCATAAACATTTGAAAATGTAATAATGACATTTTATAAATTGATTAAATAATCTTCCATTTTTGTTGAATCAATACTTTATTTTAAATATTAAAAAAAAAAAAAAAGATTTTTTATCAACTTAGTAAGATAAAACATCAAAATTTTTAAAAGTGAATAATTATATTAAATCTAACGCTACTTTTATTCTCCATTTTTGCGCCGCCAATAATCAATGCAAATATTGTCCAGAAGTTCTTCATTTTTGTTTTCGTAAAACGTGTTGCCGTTAATTATTGCATTTAAATCTTTGTGTAATCTTTCATGCTTGAATGGATGACTTTTAAAAAAAATGGATTATTTAAAATTACAATAAATATCTAAGTAACTATCGAATTCAATTGTCAGAAAGTAGATAAAATTAACTCTTAAGTGATCCGATTAGCCCTTAATAACGTTTAGCTCCTACCATATTATTAAAGCGTCTTCAATAATTTAAAGCTGTTTATAAATCAAAATGTATAAAAATTAAAACATTTAGCGTCTATGTGTGTTTCTTGCGTATGTGCGTGATATTGAAGGAATTGCTGAAAAGTTGATTATATATTACTTGTTATAAATCTCCACATATACACTCCAATGCAAAATTTTTTTTTTATAATTTCTTTAATTTTCTAACAGTTTCTACAATCCTTCAATCTTTATCAGAGCTACAACATTTAAACATATAACCATTATTCTATATACATATAAAAATACATATTTTACATTATTATTCATAATCATATTTTACTTTTAATCCTATATCTTTACTTCCTTTTTTTTTACTAATTATTATTTTTTCATTACTTCTTTACTATTTCTACTTTCTTTTTATTTTTTACCTTTTCTTCCTATCTATCATTCTACATTACTCTCTAATATATCACCTTTTTATTTTACTTTTAATGCCTATAAATCTAATTCCTTTCTATTATTTATCTATATTTATTCTTTTATTAATAATTTTTATTCCTATCTTTATTCCCTTTTATAATTCACTTATTCATTTTACTCACCATTTGCATAATCCCCTTTCTTTTTAAATTTATAACTAACTCATATATCACATGGCCCCACTTCTTTTTTTAAGCTTGTAAAATATAAACAAAGAGCTTTGCTAATTGCTCAACAAGCTTCATGATAAATGCTTAGCAAGTGAAAGCATTTAAAATATTTTTATCAGAAACCACACCCAAAGGCCAGACTAATGGTTTCATGTTTTAGCACTCCTCAGTGAGGCACTAGGTTAGTTTCAAACACTAGATCTAAAAATACCAACCCAAAGCCAGCATTTATCTAAGAGTTAACTGTTGAGTAGAAAATCTGAAATGTTCATACACTTAAATGTCTTCAAACCCAGCTATCTAACTCAAATAGCTATATGGGGCTGAGAGATCTTTAGCCAAACCATATATTAATAGTCTTAGCAATATAACATCACTTAAGACTTAAAGCAAAGACCATAAATAGTCAATAAAAAATAGTAATATATTACATGACCCCACTTCTTTTTTATCATTTATCACAAAGCTTGTTGAGCAATTAGCAAAACTCGTTAATAATTTACAGGCTTAAAAAAAAAGTGGGGTCATGTGATATATGACTATTTTTTATTGTTTGTGAACTATTTATAGTCTTTGCTTTAAGTCTTATGGTTTGGCTGAAGATCTCTCAGCTCCATATAGCTATTTGAGTTAGATAGCTAGGTTTGAAGACATTTAAGGGGCTGAAAATTTCAGATTTTCTACTCAATGGTTAACTCTTGGATAAATGCTGGCTTTGGGTTGATATTTTTAGATCTGGTGTCTGAAACTATTCTAGCACCTCATTGTGGAATGCCAAAGCATGAAACCATTGGTCTGGGTTTGGGTGTGGTTTCTGATAGAGAGATTTTAAATGTTTTTCCTTGATAAGCATTTATCACAAAGCTTGTTGATCAATTAACAAAGCTCTTTGTTTATAAATGACTCTTTTTTCAAAATCCTTAGCCTCTTATTCATATACTCCTTTAATATAACTCTCTCTATTATCAATTTCTTTAACTTTTTATCCTAGTCTTAAACTTTTTATTTTACAAAACTTTATATGTACTCTAACCTTGATCTCGTGCATCTTCACTTCCAGATAATATATGATATAAAATAAAACGGGTTCTAGCTCAGTTAATAATTAATAAATAAAATATTCAGCATTAAAATTAAAATATTTCACTAGCTCAAATTTAAAATACGAATAAGGTTCAGTTTATAAAATAAATTAAATAAATATTTAATATTTTCATGAGACTTGAAGTGAAAATACAGGTGACAAGATAGATTACATTGAACCAATATCCCACAGGATACTACCTCAGTGGCATAAGAATACTATCCCTCCTTTATTACTATTTCAAATAACAAACTCATAGTATTCTTACGACTTTAATAACTTCTACTCACTAAGATTAAACTAATAATTAAATCTTAATCTTCTATTTAATAATCTAGCTCAATAAAATAATCTCAGGTTCATAAAGTTTATTCTAAGTTAATTTTAAAAATACGGTAGTAAAATATGAGAAGGGATTTTATATCATAATCTACTACACTTAAACTAATAATAATAAATAATAATAAATAATAATAATAATAATATTCTTCATTGTTTAACTAATTCTGTATATCTTTTCTTTTTACTATAATTTTATTACCATAATAAAATAATGAAATAATATAATATGATCTTATATCTTCATGTAATGATATAATAAATACGTGGTAGCATTTTAATAATCTGACAAACAAAATATGTGTGGCAACTGATAGCATATAATTTAATATAATATTGTGATAACTGATTTATGACCAATAAAATAATGTAAGATTATGATTATTTAATTATAATGAATACCAATAAAATATTTAAAATTCTTAAAATAATTCTCTATTTATCTTTTGTGCAAAATCATATATTTGTTTCGATTATTATGCATATATCATGTTTTCATGCAGCGATGTAGAGAAATAAATAACTCGGACACAAAATTTTTGAAATAACAAAATTTAACAAAGTTTATTACTAACAACAAATAAATAAACAATTTATTTACACTATTTACAATGGATATCCTTAACTTTTTTACTTTACAGTTTGATCTACCGGGTTATAAAAAAAATAATTTATATTTCAATTATATCCTTATTTAGATTTAGGACAAAATTTTAAAAAAATGTTACTATTTGGTTTCTCATTATGGTTAACTTATTACAATATATTTATCTACTTTATTAGCAACAGCATTTTATCCTTAATATTATTAAACTATCTTATTTTAAAAAATTCATACTTAGAAAACATTCTATAGAAAACAAAATTTTATAATGAGTATGGATTTCTCAAAATATTAAAAAAAATTTCATCTTGCAAAGTCAAAGATGTTACACAAAAATATTATCCAAAATTCAGTACTAGATTTTAGTATTTATCATACAATGTTTACTAATCATAATATATTCTTCTTTAAGCCTTACTTTAGTATGATATAAGTGTAATCATCAATATATTTCTGTTAATCAATAAACAAAAATATACTATGCATATTGTTTACATAATTTACTTTGTACTATTGTATTTTAAAAATATGCAATACTTATTTTCCTCTTAAAAAAAATAATACTAAAGCATTTAAAATTATTATCACTTTAAAGAAAATATCTTTGTTTAGATACCCTATTTAAAAAAAAGTTTATATTTCATTTCCGAAATAAAATTCAAAATATATTCTATGATTCTTTTTTTTCCTTAGGATACTTTGAATCTTCAATTTTAAGTTATAACGTCCTATTCCTTCTAAGCAAATAAACCAATCTTATACAAAACGATAGCAGAACCTAAGTTCTAAATTATTTATCATTTTTCTTAAACATATCTTACTGAACGATGCAGTTACATGAAATAAAGATAGCGAAAACAGATGCATAGGATTAAGGAAGAAAGCTAGAGTATTACTCTTAACATATCTCAAAATCATGGCACAGTGCGAAGAGGTATGACATTTACCTGCCTAATATCCTCTAGTACAGGGACGATGTTAAAGCTATTTCTTCAGCTTTATTAGAACATCAAATATTTAAAGAAATATAAACACTGTCCAAATAAAATGTGTATCAGTCATAGGGCTTTGTTAACTATGCTGATATTCACATAAAGACTAAATATTATTTCCATTCCTTATAACATCCTATTTCTTAAAACATCATCTTGGTTTCCTGTTCACTAAGTACTTCCAAGCCACTATCTCAACATTATTTCTCAAGATTTTTCTACATCTTACATCGATAAATAACTATCTGCATTTACAAAACAATAAATATAATTTATTGATAGTTTAAAACAATTTCACTGTTCCATAAGAAAAGTTTGCTTACTTCATTATTCTATATGTTTAATCATATACAATCTACTTAGACAATATTTGAATATCCAATAACATGAAAGTTCTAAAAGAGTCACATAATTATTTGTTATGTTGGATTATATCACTAATAATAATAAAAAATCGTCGTATGCATATTTTCAAATCAATCCTATCTCATAATGTTTTTTAAAATGTTGTATGAAATGCGGTACATATAAGTAAAAAACTTTTACACTTCATTCTTCCAATTTATGGATGATCTAAAGAAAACAAAAAATATATACATTATAAATTATCAATAGTTATTATTATTACCAATAACCTTTATCTAGTCATCGTGTTCAGTAGGCTTCCTTTATCCACTTGAGCATTGCAGATATAAAAAAAAATTCACACCCATACACTTTATATTAAAATATTTTTAGTTAAATTATTAGATTGTTATATTATAACATTTTAATATTAATAAATTAATGTTTTTATGTTTTTCCTAATCTTGTATAAAAATTTAGATTTAAACTAGGTTAACAAAATAAAAGGAATCAAAACTATAATTACATATTTTCTTGACGATAGTTCTTGATAAGTCCAAGATGCTTATTATTTTCTCTAGAGTTTTTTAAAAATGTTCTCCTCCAAGCACGTTAAAGTTTAAAATAAAATAATTATTAATCCATTTAATAAAATTTATAGAAAATAATCCTTGGTTTTAGTATTTAGGATGATAATTATTAAATCATAATATTAATTAATCCCGTGAAGCTTCTTAATCTTCTCTACCAATATTCTCTGCGTATCCGATGCATCAATCCATCTAATTTAACTTTAAAAATATTCGATAAACTTTTAAGTACTATTTGTATTTCCATGGATCCATCTTTTATTCAACTATGTGTTCACTTTTTTATATATGTTTCCTTCTTGATACATTTAAACTTTCATTTGGTATTTTTTTATAAATCTCTTTTAAAAATAAAAAAAAACTTCAAGTACTTTTGAACAAATCTTTTCTAAATACATTTTTAAAAAACAATTCTAAGACTGGATATTTTAATATCAAAACACTTCTATAACATATTCTCCTGGGTTCTTTCTTAAATTCTTGAAAATATTTTTTAAAAATGTTACCTTCAGAAAGTATATAACATTTTACTCCTTTGAATATAATATTCTATAAAATAATTCATGAAATATAATTGTCTTATTACTATTTAAAAATAAATCTTGGATAAACTTATAAATAATATGTTTCAATACATTTTTTAGACTCCGTATAATGTCTAAGCTGTGGTTTTTTATGTACCAAAACAGTTCTTCGGTGAAATATTAATAAAGCTGTATCAATAAATATTTCAAATATTTTTTCAGCATTACAACTTATATCCATTTTATTTCGTAGTATATCCATCCTTTATTGCGAAGTTTAGGTTAAATTTTTAGATAAAATACGACTGATAAAGGAACTTTAAAAAATTTAACAAAGCATATTAAACGAAATTATTAAAATATTTTTTAGTTTACACTCTCTTTTTTGCAAGTTACTTTTAAAATATTAATTAGTTTTTGCAAATAAATTATGAGAGAGTGCTAAAATTGACTAAAATAATAATTTTAAATTACTATCTCTTTGATAGCTATAATTTACCTTTCTCTGGTTTCAATACATTATTAATCTCCTTCGATAACTTAGTTACGACGATATTTATAGTCTGTAAGAATACCTATTCCTATTGGTTAATTCTTACTTTAGCTTGAGAACAAATTTACATATTTTTAGTTTATAGTAGAATTGAATTTCAAAATTAGAAATTATGATGTAATAAAATTTAAAAAATATTTAAAATTCCACTTTTACTTCAATTATTATTTTATTAAAACTATTTAAGCATTTAAAATAACTTTTAAAATAATTTTAATAACTTATTCCATTTCTTAATATTAAATTTATCTATTTTTATTTAAATAAAATATTTAATTTTTTATATTATGAATGTATTCATCTTTATTACATCATTTAAGCATTACATATGATAGTTAACTTAATATTTATTATTATTTGCTTTTATGATAGGCAATAATTCTATCCAATTCTATAATATAACTTTTAAAATATTTTAAACTTTGTTATTAATTCAAACAAGCGTGTGTGTGAAAGTATATAGTATACAAGTCACATGATTAATAACTTTGACAGACGATTTTTAATCTATTTCTCTGCCTAGATTTATAAAATTGCTACACTTATTATATTATATAAAATAATTATAAAATTTGGAAGAACAATTTAGAAAATATAGAATTAAATACAATTCTCACCATCATAAAGTTTATTTTTTAAAATATATTATATTAATTTTGACTATTAAATATGATTATAAATTTAAACACTGTATTTATTAACTTATCAGTTTTAAACTATTAAAATGGAATTTATTAAATATACTTTTAATTTTTATAGCTGTGTTATTTAATATGGCCAGCTTTTACAACCATATGAAACAATATTTTAAACTTTACTTAACTACTTTTTAAATAATTCGCTATAATTTTATATACTACGTATTTGCTTTAGCCTCAAATTGTACTTTAAAGATATAATTGACTTAATACAATTACCATATTAAAAGAACATATTCTAAATTTAAAATTTTTAGTAATTGACTGTTATGAACTATTACCGACCTATAGAAAAGGGCACAATACATTTCTCTATTGTTATTGTTATTCCTATAAAAATAATGTATAAATTTAAAAAGAAAGGGGAATGTTATGCAAATGGTGAGTAAAATGAATAAGGTTATAAAGATAGGAATAAAAATTAATAATAAAAGAATAAGTACAGTATAGATAAATAATAGAAAGGCATAAAAAAATTAGATTTATAGGTATTAAAAATAAAATAAAAGGATGATGTATTAGAGAGTAATGTAGAATTAAAGGTAGGGAGAAAAGATAAAAAGTAAAAAGAAAGTAGAAATAATAAAGAAATAATGAAAAAATAATAATTAGTAAAAAAAGAGAAAAGTAAAGGTATAGGGTTAAAAATAAAATATGATTATGAATAATAATGTAAAATATGTACTTTTATGTGTATATAGAATAATGGTTATATGTTTAAATGTAACTCTGATGAAGACTTCAGGACTGTCAAAACTGTTAGAAAATTAAAGGAGTTATATAAAAAAATTTGCATTGGAGTGTATATATGGAGATTTATAAAAAGTAATATATATGAATATATGAAGAATGCAAAAAAAATAAAGAAGATATAAGAATAATACTTTTAAGAAACATTGATTAATGGTATCACATCAAAACTTTTATGGTACTATATATATAATAGAATGATTAGTTGCTCGTGATGTCTTAGTGATAAATGTCGAGTTAATCTCTTGAATTGGTCACTTTAGCACTGCAATAATACAGGACCTTTTTTCATACTTAAAAGGGTTCATTAAAATTTTAAATATAGCTTTAAAACTAAAATAAAAAACCAAAATAAATTATTAAAAAGATGGCAATTAATGCCAAATTATCATTGATGGATGGTGGTATTAATGCAATACCTAGAAACCAATCTACCTTAAGAGAAGTAACATACAGACTTCAGAAGATCTGTTTATGACACACTTTTATTTTGATTACAATGAACTAATGCACGATAAAATAGGTGTTAGTAATGTAACTACCATTAGGGGCACTAATTATAGATTTAAGTAAAGAAAAAATAAAAAATCATCTTAAATAATAGTTGAGGAAACAATTTGTAAGTCTAGTTAAAATAGAAATCAAGAAAATGATGTGCTTAATTGTTCAGAACAGTGGAGTATCACCAAGATAAATGTTAATCTGGCGTTTTTTTTTGCATGATAGGTCACAGATTTTATGATCATTGTAAAGTTTATTCCAGAATTTAAAATAGCTTTGCATTTCTTAGACGATTTCCATGCAATGTGAATTATAAGTATTAAGATTTTTGTTTTTATTTCTTATGAAAAAAGCATTTTTAAATTATTGGAATAAAAGAAATAACATTCATATATTTATTAAATTATGAACAGTCATCAATGTCTAGTTCTTTTTCATCCATTTTAAGTGAATCATAGATAAATATGCCAAAAAAAAACTTTTACATTTAAGGAGGATTTTGATAAGTAAGGCAGTGTTGATAAATTTAAATGTGACGTCAATGTGTTTGTGAAGTAACAGAAAGTTGCACCAAACATCATCGCAGACATGTCTTGCGTTTTTTCACAGGGTTAAAACCAAAGAATTACTCCAAAGTCAAAACATGAATTTCATTTAATTTGCAAGTGTATTATAATTGAAATGGGATAGAGGATTAAAAGTCTAAATAACTAAATTAGGTTGCTTGGCACAGCAATAGAATGACTGTACAAAAACTAAAGATTCCAAAATGATTCTCAGTTGATAATAAAAATAAACACAGTTCAAATTAACTGATTAAAACTATTCTGTTATTAGATCAAATAACTGAAAAAATTATTGCTCAGAAATTAATAAGAAGTTCAAGCAACAAACGTGATTGATTTCATTGGGGCTTGATCTATAGACTATGAGCTCCAGAGTCTGTCTGTGCTGAACCACTGGGGGCAAATCTGGAATTAAGATACTTAAATATCGTGATAATTTGAACAATTAATCGGTATAATTAAATATACTATATATATATAAAATTACCCCAAATCCAGAATTCAACCAGACCAGCAAAAAATAATATTAAAACACACACACACATACCCATATATATATATAAACACAAACTATATAATATGAATGTAAAATTTTAATACCTGCAAGAAAACGGGAACTAAATCATAATAAATACTTTCCAAGTAAATAAAAATAGTTAAAAATAATCATAAATTACAAAGACGTAAATAAATTACTGCTTTCATTTTTTTTACAATAATTATGAATGCCTTAGTAGTACATGATAGTCATAAAAATAACTGAATTGTTGATAAGATAGTCATAGAAATAATTACTGTGTCATGTTAATAATATTCAATTGAAAACAAATGAATAGTTTTACAAAATATTGATTCTTCTATTACAAAACTGAATGAAAAAAAATACACAGTATATAGAATTTTACATGAAAAAACAATATCCAACTAAGAGATGAAAACAGTGGACAAAATTTGAAATAGTTATATATTTAAATCAGTTGAAAGCTTAAACTATTGGAAGTCAAGTTGTTCAAAATCACCATATCTGTACAACATATCCCTCTCAAGCAATACTCTTAAAAATTAAAATAGTGGTAAAATTTATTCCAATTATACCTATCCAAACTTTTTTAATTTTAGTAAATTTGCAGCCTTAAGATTTAGCCCCATTGTGAAAATAAGAGACTGGGGAGCTAGGAATCTTTATATTGATTCCAATTGAGAAATACAAAGAAAATCCCTGTTTGTTCAAACAAATAGACTTGTTGTATCACTCTACCATGCTGGTATTTAAAATATATATCATAACCAAACAAAGATAACATTTTTTAAAAATTAATATTTTTTCTTCCCATCACTGCATTAAAAAATGTAAGGCAGAATATTATCAAAAATTACAAACAGGAAAGTACTTGCTAGCTTTTTCTTTAAAAAATGTTTTAGTATTGGCATGCAACAAGACATGTATAATTTCTATTATTATTATTTTTTTATGAGAAAATATTTGAGTTAGAATCACTTTGTTGTTGTTTTTTTAATTTTAAAATACATATTTCAATAATTTTTAACACTGTTAAATCTCTCATTTCTCAATTAGGAAAGACATTCTATTTCACTGAATAGACAAGATTCTGTATTCTGATTAGTTACATATTGTGTTTAATCATGGGAGGAAAATGAAACATTCAGACGTGCACTTTTGGTATTAATTTGCCTGCACTAACTCATCAACAGATGTAAAAACATAGGTACATCATTTATGCTTAGAGCCTATTATTGTATAAATTAATGTCTGACTATACTTAATTCAGAACTTGATTTTATTGTGAGCATGATAAGTTAAATGACAGTATTTGTGTAAATTTAATTCTATATGTCATAGGAAATAGACTATCTTATTTTTAATTGCCCACAATTTTGAATTATCTTAATTTTGAATATCTAATTAATTTTTATTAGGATTTATATGTAATCATGTGGGGGAAACCAACATTCTGAATCAAACATGCTATCGCTATTAATTTGCTTTGCATTCACGCATCTATAGATATTTTAAAAGCAAAGGTGAATAACCTATGTTTAGAACCTATTATTATATAAACCATCATCTATTTACTTAAAAAAAATATTTATTTTATGACATCTTCTGATATAAGTGTTTAAAGCAATGTGGCAAAACAAAATGAGACTAAAAATCTATTTGTCATTAAGAAAATGAATATTGAGTCAAACTTTGATAATCAGAATGAATTTTCAAATGGCTATTTCAAATTGCCATGACTTTTATTTTTTATTAATTTGATAAAAATTAAGATTTATTAATATATTGTCAAAATCTCAAGAACATTTGTTTTTGTTTTGCTTGCTCCATTAAATGTATATCTTCATATAATCATATATATTGCTTATAACACTCTATTCATATACACGTTAATGCAACAAATTTTCTTAAAAACTTCTTTATTTTCTTAGTTTTGACTGTCCAGCAGTCTTCATCAGAGCCTTATATCTCCTAATCTCACTGTTAAAATAAAGAAGTTTTTAAGAAAATTTGTTGCATTAACGTGTATATGAATAGAGTGTTATAAGCAATATATATCCATTAAATGTAATTAAATTAAGGCTCAAACTGTAACTTTAATTCATATAAGTAGCTTTCAGTTTAAGTAGATTAATCTTTTTGCATATTTATTAAAAATTCTTTTTCCCACTAATTAAAATAATGAAAGTATTTTAAAACAATAAAATTGAGTAAAATCAAAGCTTATTTGATTGATATGAAAAATATTTTTTACTCCCATCATGAAAGTTTAGATATTTCAAAAGCATATGCTTAAGCACTGTTCCTTTGGCTGACCTATTCTCCTTGGTAGAACAAAAGACATAAGTGCAGCTCTCATATCTAAAATCTCCTTAGTAGTTCATTTTATCCATTATGTGCCTCAAAATCTTTGACTATATCTCATCTATATCCCACAGTTACTTATGGAATGCATACCTGGCTGACCTTGTTTTCTTAATAGATCACTCTATTCCTCCTATGCTTCATATTCTTCCACTATACCTCATCTTAAAAACATATATTGAATATTAAACAAAATATATTTTACTTTTATAATTATGTGTCAAATTAACAAATATGGTTTTTTTTAATTAAATCTACAGAAATAATAATAAAAAATCATTTAAGTGTAATATAAACAAACTCCATTAAAATTCTCAAGTTGGTATTTGTGGTTTAGAGTTTTTTTTACCTTTGATTACTCCTATCTAAGAAAAAAAATGCAAACTAAAATATAGAATCAATAGCACTCAACTCAAAATTGCAGTAGGATTTCTGGATTTAGGTGTATTCAAAGATACTAGGTTTGTTATAGGACAACTTTTACACTCATTACAGTGCCATAATGCATTAATGGAGTATACTCTACAAAAAAGTTGATATACATTTTTAAAATAAAATTTTTAAAAATGAACACAGTGGAAAAATAAATACGCTTTCATTAATGGGATCCCATGTATTTTTCCTTTCAGAATTTTTTACATTGAGATTGTTAAGTTAGCTTATTTATTATTGCAAAAAAAGTGAAGTATATAAGATTAGATCTAATTTCTTCTCAGAAATTAATACAATACTGAGTAATGATGCTGCAGAAATAAAAAAAATCATCTCATCATAATGCATTGTGACACTGAATCTAGCCTAAATTGAAACATTTTATGGCAATTTTGCATTGAACAATTCTGTTTTAACATTAGTGTTTCTATGTTTTAATTTGTATTTGTATTTTTAAATGGCAAAAATAATTAATAAATAAACAGTTCTATTTTTATTGATCTTTAATCTAATAAAATTGAATTATTTTTATAGAGATTGCATTAATGGTTCCTTTGCCTTTTCATTTCCTGTGATTATCTTCAGCACTACTTTTCCGGTTTTGTTGGTAATAGAAACTGGATCTAAAATATATATATATATTAATGTATTAGTTTTTAAAAAATATGAAGATGTCAGCATTGTACAGAGAACTACTACAAATAAGCTAACAGTGCCATTGATTGGTTGATTCTTTGCCCTTTGGCTTTGAAAATGCTTGTAAGAACAAATGGAAACTTCTGATTGAAATCATTAATGAGAAGAAAATGTCTATATCTTCTAGTTTATTTAAATATTTATGGTTATTTTTAAAAAATATTTATCTAGCAATTATTAAATATGCATGTAATTATGACTAAACTTAGATTTTAATTCAATATGTTTGCTTTTAAAAAAAATAAGTCAAAAAATTATATTAATAAAAAAACAAAATTACAATTGGTCATGCTTTTACAACACAATAGTAAGAAATTTGATGTTGATAATTATAAATGCAATTTTAAACAAAATGTCATTGCTTTATGATTATTTAAAAGTAATTCATTTGATTTTAGAAATAAAGTTCAATTAACAAGTATTTTAATTTATTTATTTATGTAGAGACAGTGTAGTAATCATCCAATGAAAAGGTTATTGTTTTCATTATGTCCTTCAGTTTTTTTCTTTATTTGTAAAGTGCAAATATTATTTTTAAGGATGTTTTTCATTTGTAAACTTATATTTCTAATAAATAATTTATTGATTTATAATATGGAATAAAAGTTTAATGAAAAAATAAAATGTTGAATAGCAGTTAGGAGAAAAAATATTACTAGTTAAAGGATTTAAATTTACTACTATTTTGATTAATTTGAAAGTTAATATAATTATAAAAAGTAGATATGTTTAATATTCATAATATGTTTTTAAAAGTATTTAAACATCATGGTAAGAACTAAAAAAATATTCTTTACATTATTTGAAGAAAGTCAGAATTATAAGTCCTTTTTTATTATTTGCAAAAGAATTTTACGTAATTATATATTAGACCTGCTATACATATTTGTGACAGCAGAATGGCATACCTTTCTCCAGTGGGAGGGAGGTATTTGTAACAACAACTATGGCATTCTTCCTCTGGAACCCCCCTACCAATTAAGAAAGAAATTGTATTCTGCTGTTGCAAACACATGCAGCAGATCTAATATGTAAGTACCTAATTTTATTGTTTTTAAAATATTGTGTTGTCTTAATTATCTGGGAAATAATTTTTAACAATAAATTCACAATAAAAATAAAATTCTGTTTTTCTGCAAACTCTATTGACAAATGATTTGAGCCTTGATTTAGTGATGTTTGACAAACTAATCATTACATTTTTATTTGTTTGATTTTAAAAATATGCAATTATAGTGTGAAAATAAATGTTTAATATAACATACTGAATATATTATATATGTATATCCTATATATTTTAAAATTAAGTTATTGTTATTTTCTTATTTATATTTAACTATTTGTTTTCAATTCTTTGCTCATATGACATTGCTCTGCCTAACACTTTTTTCAGTCACAAAACTGTCCATGATGTAATTTACTTATAATTTTACGCTCTTGATAGAACAATAATGAATCTATATTTTAATTTTTATTCCTATATATTATAATTGTCAACTAATAGAAAAGCTTTTTTATAGTGCAAAGAAAACTTCAGAAATCAAGTGACACAAAATGGCAGTTCTTGTTCACATTTATAAAACAAACTTTTTTTTTTAAATAATATTTTTCTTTCAAAACTATTCCTGTTATTTTAAAAGAAATGTTTTTAGTAAAAAGAAAGTTATATTTTTATACTTATGTCATGTTTTTAGAATGATTTATACTTATGGTATGAGAAATTATTCAAACAGAAGTCAATCCCCAATAATGCGCTATTTCTTAAATATTATAAGTTTCCATGCACTCACCCACTGGTAAGAGTTTAAAAAACTTAAGTGAATCACTTAAGTTTAGAGCAACGTACACTCTGAACTTAAGTGATTCACTTAAGTTTTTTCAACTCTTACTGGCAGATGAGTGTGTGGAAATTTATAATACTTAAGAAATAATGCATTATCAGAGATTGACTTCCATTTAAATAATTTTAAAGTTTTCAGTGCTTTATAATAATAGATTTATGGTATGAAAAGCAAAAATAATTATTCTACTTTAGATAAGGTAAAAATATATACTTTTATTTTTATTTTCTTAACTAAATTTGTTGCCCTTTAATATTTTTTATTATTTTAGTTATGTTTAATTAATTTTAATAATAGTTTTAATAAAAAATAGTTAATGTAAAACTTTATTTAAACTAGTGTGATAAATTAAATTTTGCAAAATTAATCTCAATTTAATTGCTTTAATTTTGCTAATATTAATTTAAGTTGTCAGCAGTCTATAAGTCATAAAATAGTTATAATGAAAAGTTAATGATATATTGTTGAGATAGATATTAATATATGAATGGTTAATCTGGCAAAATTATTAGCTTGGCAAAGGTTCAACTCTTTTATAGTCATGTGATGCAACTAAATTTAGGTTCGATTTGCAAAATTTAATTTTTCATATAGTTAATGTTCAACTTAAGTATAAATAAAACTATTTTAGTGTTATATTATTAAAATTGATTTTACATATAATTTAAATAATGAAAAAATATTTAAAGCTATAAATTTATTTAAGGATACAAAAAAGACTTATTTTTTATATGAACTAAAATAATGTACTTTTTTCCGTTGATTGGACATAAATTTAAGTAATTCTAAAAATATTTCATAATTAGAAAAATTAAACTTATTGATATTTTCACAGTTTTATATTTTTTGATAGCCCTTAGTGGCTATTTGAATTAAATTTTCAAATTTTATTTTAACAAATGAATCTTTATTCTTCTTCATTATATTATCAAAAATTTCAAATATTTTTTTTAGAAATGTAAGTTTGCTAATGAAAAACTTTTGCAAATATAGAAAAAAAATGAAATTAACTAAAACATGCATTCTGAACAATAAATTTTTTATTATATAATTATGAAAATTTTCAATACAGATGTTTAATAAATGAAATAATATTTATTTTTGCCATTAGGATTAAGAATATTTATTTTAAATATTTTTAAAATTTAAACTGTTATTGTTAAGACATCACAAAGCTATAAAAATGTGTTTAAAATTTTTAATTTCATGTTTAATTATTAATAGAATGATAAAAAATAACTTTATGGTGATTATAACAGAATAGCTCAGTTGGTTTGAGTGTTGTATTAAAATTCACTATTCAAAAATCTAAAGGTAAAAATTTGACTATTATCTTAGCATTGTCACTGGTCAAGCCAGCAACACCTGAAAAAGAATGAAGAAAAATACCATTTGAAACAGTGTGTAATCTACTAACATATGTTGTTTCCATGTGCCAATACTAATAAAATAGTTTGTATTTTGCAAAGTTGACAATTATGGAGTGTTTATTTTTCTGTCAACAACATTCTGCTTTGTGTTACAGTTTGTGTTTTAAAAGCAAATATTTTCAAATAAAATCTTAATTTATCATAATCTTCTAGAAAAAGGAAACTTTGGGGAATATAAATTTTCATTTTTGAAATTTAGACAAACAACTGCACACTAATTGCTTTTTGTATTCAATTTCTTGGTACAATATTGACATTTACCGAATTTTTAAATTAATAAACATATTATTTTTTATATAGTTTTAACTGTCCAATGAATGACAAAATCATCAAATAAACATTAAAAATAGCCACAAGAAATTGAGTTAAATCCAAAGCACAAGCTATGCTATCAATGAAGCCACAATCTCATATTTAGAACTTGGAAAGGATTAAACATAATGAAAATAATCTTGAATCAAAAATAATCATTCCTGCTTTATGACTATGATGTTTAAGAACTGCCGCCATTTTTTAACTTAACTATTGAAAACTGACTTTTGAATTTTTTGAGCATTCTTTTATGTTAACAACTCCTAACATCAAGGAACAAAATGAACACTAAAATATGGAGGCAATACATTGTATTGATATTAATTTAAAATTACAATACCAGTACATATGACATTCAAATGCTGTCATGGATGACTTCATAATGGTAAGTATATGATTAATGTCATCACCTTAAAACAGCAGAATTGACTAAGAAAGTTAAAAGTAAGAATGCTTTAAAATTTCAAGAAATGAAAATGCCATAATATTAATATTCAAACTACTAATCATAATTGTATGTTGATAATATCGTTAATTGTTTTTATAAGATTTTGTTTTGCATCCAATTTAATCAATTCATGGTTTAGTGCACTGAGAGAATGCCAGAATTTGGATCATAATGCCTTTAGATTAATTGCAGCCTGGTTCTTCCAACACTCAAACTTTTTATGAACTCTGAAGCAATAAAGCTATATCATTATTTTAAACTACTAAACATCACATGATCACTATTCCTTATGCTGGTTGGCACTGAGTGGCACTACTGTATGGAGAGTTTTGCCTGTTTTTATATCATTATTTATTGCAATTTAATTTTTGGATATCATGGATGTTGTTTTCTATTAAAAAAATCTCTGGAAGTTTATTATTCTTATATCTTCTCCTTTACTTTTTTTGCATGTCTCTTCATATATATATTAAAAAAATTTATCAACATCTCTTATTTTAATGCAATATTTCTATATAACTCCTTTATTTTGCTTACAGTTTCGACTACCCTGCAGTCTTCATCAGAGCTACAACACTTAAACATATAATCATATAACCACTATTTTATATACATATTAATAAGCTAAAAAAAAAAAAACTGAAGTTGTAATGTTTTTGTTACATTAGGCTAAAAAGATTATGGAGATTTAAAATATAGTAAAAATATCATAAATGACTTCATACTATTAGGTATTTTATTATTGTTACTTAAAAGATAAAAGCCAATTAAATATTTGGGAATAACTATTTCGTTCAGATAAACGCACAAAATGACTGCTATCAAACATTATGAATTTTTTTTAAAAAACCATGGTTTAGTGAAAAATAATCTGGTCCAGAAGTTTTCTAAATCTGAATATATAATAAATTTTAAACTACAAAAAGTTAGCTCTTGACAATTTCTTGTAAGTCTGGATTTCATTTAAAGGCCTCATATTTATAATAGGTTATGCTTACTGTGGCTTCTAATAAAAAAGTTGAATATACAACTAAAGAAATCGATCGTATTTTCTATTATGGCTACCTCAAAGTAGAATCACTGCTAATCTTTATGATTGGTATAACTTGTAACAAGTTAGTCTATAAAGTAAGTAAGATTATCGTATGAACTTATTACACATCCCACCTGGAGGCAGTAACTGTATGATTAACCAGGAGGAAACAATTAGAATATTATTATTACAAGTTTATAAACAACTTTTTGTTGTTGTTTAAAATAACTGCAAAAATAAACTATCGACAATTTCCTTCATACTTTCATAATTAGATAAAAACTTTTTTTTTCTTTTATCATTTTTCCCCCAGCTAATTATTCTAATTTTGTTATTAATATAATTAAAATGATTGACGATTCTACTTTAAAATATTTACTTATTATTAATTTGTTAATGAATTTGAATATTTTGAAAGTTATTACTTTAAAATGTTTGTTTTTAAATTTATTTATAAAATATATAATGACAATCAAGTTAACAAGCATATATATAAGAGTATATGTGATTTTTAAAATATGTTATTATTAACTGTTTTGAATAATGTTTGATTGATTATTAAATATAATCTAAGGAAAAATCCTTCGCAATTTAGCGTAATTAATAGTGTGTCCGACGGCGTGGGATCACGAAGTTCCAGAGATCGATTCTGGTACTGAATTCTTGAGCCGAGGTGAAAGATAGTAAAATAAGTATGAAAATAAAGTAGCTATAAATCTATAAGAATAATAAAATTATAGTTGATGAAAGTGCTTAGCATATAAAAAATTTTAATGCACTTTTTCATATATATGTTTGTTTTTATATTTGCGTAAATTTTATAAGTAATAACAAAAAAAAATTGTTTTAATTCCTCAGACTTAGAATAGTTTATTTAGTTTAATACAGTTGATAGAGTGTCAGTTGCTGGGGAATAAGATCCTTGGATCGTTTCGGGTTCTGATAGATACTCAAACTTTTTATAAACTCTTGAGCAAAAAAGCCATTCAATTATTTCTTTACACAGGTAAAATATCATACGTCTAAAATTTCTGGTTCCAGGGCTTTTTCAGATTTGTAAATTTTTCAGATTTCAAAAATATATTTTTTAATCTCTCATTGTAAAGTCAAACTCCGCTAAGATAAAAAAAAAAAACATGGCAGCTTATTGCAATTATGCTTATTATATTGTAGATATTTACTGAATTTTTTTGTTTGTTTGTTTGTTTGTAAATTTGCCCACAAACTAATTTCTTTTTTGTGACAGAATTAAAGATAGATGTTTGGAATTTGGTTTGGACAATAAAAGAATTTGAATTAATAAAATATTGAATAAACATCACATGATCACCATTTCTTATGCTTGCGTATAACTGTTATTAAAACAGGCAAAACTCACTATATGTATTGCCACTCAATCCAAGGCTCCTCACAGACGAAGGCCACAAGCCAGAAATTAGTCTGGGGATATTGGATGAGTAAGCACTAGATGGGGATTTTATGCACAAGCCTTCTGGTATCCATTTATTACTTAGCTTGCATTGAGTGGCAATACATATAGTGAGTTTTGCCTGTTTTAAAATCTTCGATTAATAGTATTCTACTTGCATATTAGCATGCCATTTTATTCTGGTCCCGGAAAATATTTTAAATAGCTAAATATTTTCTAAGAAAATATCTTTTTTTTATTCAGATAACTGACTGGCAGCTATCTTAGCTACCTGATTAATATTAAAATGTACATAGTGATATTATTATTAGATGGAAAGTCAATTTTAACACCCCACTATACACAATATTCTTCCCAAATAGCAGGTGAGTTCTCTTTATGTGAATGAGTAACTTTATTATGTAATGGACCTTTTAAAAATTATAGAGCTCATTATGCTTTAGTTGAGGGTATAGAAAATTGCTCCAGTACACTTATCCATACCAATATCATTAAGTTTAATGAATAATATTAAGAGGTTACATATAATAATCAATTTAAATAAAATTAGAATAGTTTGTATCAAATTAAATCAGTACCATCCTTCAAAATACACCTGATTTAGTTATTTAAATTCACCTGCAATACTAAGTGCAGTGGAATATATTGTGAGAAAAAACTTCCTCCAACTAATTGCTTATATCTTAAAAGAACAATCTCCGCATGTTTACGGTTAAAATTTGAAAACAAAAGCAGTCTCAGAAGTTTATCACATGGTCATCATTATCCTATACATTCTTTAATTACTAAGGCTTGCATTGAATGGCCTACTATATGAAGGGTTTGCTTGTGTGGATATAGGAAATTGTGATTATGTAATGGTTTAGTGGATTTCTGTCAAGCTGCCCATAGAATGATGGTGACTGTGCTTTTTAAAAGCCAGAGGCACCAAAATGAATAGATAATGAACTGAGTTCAGGTCTATATAACTAGGCAAGTGAATGAGCTTGGGATGAAATTATTGTGTTTTCAGCTTGGGTATATAGTATCAGAAACTTCACTATAATAGATCCCAGTTCATTCCGCCATTACTATAAAGAAATTCAACTTTTATTTGAATGCACAATCTAGTTGTGTAATACTAATCTGTATAGAGAGCTAATTTAGGCTAACTTTTAGGTACCTAGAGTAATTATAATGATTAATTGTCTCTCTTGCAACATCTCATAGCATGAATTAGACATAACTTAAACTGTAGATTATAAGGTAATAAAGTTGTTAATGGAATAAATTTCGATTTAGTTGTCCCATGCATAAGATGAGATCCTGTAACTCACATATCTAATTGTAATACCTGTGGTGAATTTTAATGCACAGAGGGATAGTTGTCTTAATAATTGATTGGTTTATTAAAAGATATAAAATATAATATTATTTAATGTATTTTTTCATAGCGTTTCAATCCATTCAAATCATATTAATTTTAGTTAATATTTAAGTGAATTATATAACTATGCATTGTCATTCTGGGTTGATTATCAAATTATTAAATATCTAATAATCCATAGACGTGTGTGTTTAGTTAAATACTGTCTATAGAGTTCTTTCTTTCCTGGGTCTCATGTTTTACACTTTGCTTTTGCCGGCACGTGGATTAAGAAACTCCGAGTGTAGCATCATATGAGTCATTCATAGGGTAGTAGGTCATGGAGTGCTGGTGGAGGGGCTGAGGTGCAATCTGATTCAAGGTCTCAACCTCTTATCTAGATTAACTTTGGGGAATCGGCCAAGACTCTGGATTTTGTTGCATGAGTGTACAAATATGACCGTTACAATATATATTATATAATTTTTAATTTGATAAATGAACTTTCAACTAACTGGATTCAACATCATAAATAATCATATCAATGCCATCATTTGTAAATAATCACAGTTCATGAATCAGTTTTTTAAAAAAATAGATGTGCAAAATATTATATGGATGATACTGTTTATAAATCTTTTTTTTTTTCAGAAATGTGACTGTTGCATCTAATAATTTCATTGAAAAATTGTTCGACAATTGAACTTGCACATGCTCAGAGAGATCCTGCACAGTGCAAGATTTTGCACCATACTATTTTAACTTGCTATCACATTAACACAAATATTCAATTCAAATAAGGACTTTTTTAAAAAAAGGTAGGAGGCGCTAGTAGTAGGTGGATAAATTCTGAGGAAAAAAGTTGATTGGAGATGAGAGGAGGAGAAACATGTCCTGAAGAATGAATGAGAATATGTTAGAAATAAATCAAGTTTATATTTCTTCAGTCTTGGCAAGAATATAAGAAGAAAATAATGTAGCTATTAAAAAATATTTTATTTATACTTAATTAAGCAACCAACCTATACCACTTGTTTTCAGTTTTTTAAATTATTTGAGAATTCTCCATAATTTTTTGATTATGATAAGATTGTAAGATAGTTTTCTATATCATTCCAGCTTGCTCTCAATATGTATCTGTAATCAATTTGCAATCCTTAGTGTCTATCATCATCATCATCAACCATTATCAATCCACTGCAGGATGGTCTCTCCAAGTTCAATCCATCTTTTCCTAACTTTAGCTTCTTTTCTCCACATCACCCCTGCACACTTTCTTATTTCATCCACACATCTCACATGTGGTCTCTTTCTGGGTCTTTTACAATCTCTTGGAATCCAGTTTAAAATTTCAATTGTCCATCTGTTATCATCTCTTCTAACAATATGTCCAGCCCAACTCCACTTCGGTCTTTTAATTTTTTCAATGAGGTCAGTAACACCTGTTTGTTCTCTTACCCATACATTGCGTTTGGAATCCCTTCTTGTTATTCCCAACATGCATCTCTCCATACTTCTTTGAGTGGTCTGAAGTCTCTGTATTGCTCTTCTATTAAGTATCCACTTCTCAGATCCATAAGTAAAAACTGGCAAAACACATTTATTAAAAACCTTCCTTTTCAAACACATAGGTATATTTTCCCTTAATATCAAGTTATTTCTACCAAAAGCACTCCAACCGAGTTTAATTCTATGATTAATTTCATCCATTATATTTCCATCTATATTAATAATTTGCCCAAGGTATTTATAACTGTTAACTTCTTCTAACTCATCATAATCAATCTTTATTTTCATATTTTGAGAAAATCTATTAAACATTACTTTAGTCTTTTTAACATTTATCTTTAGTCCTATTTTCCTACTTTCATCTGATAACTCCTGCAACATTTCCTGTAGCTCTAAAGCATTATTTGCAAAAACAACTACATCATCTGCAAAATCTAAATGACTTAAATAATCTCCATTTACTTTTATTCCTTTAGCTTCCCATTTTAATCCACAAAATACTTCTTGCAGCACTGCTGTAAAAAGTTTTGGAGATATGGAGTCACCCTGTCTTACACCCTTTTCACTGTTGATTTTCCTACTGTCATTATGTAATCTAATTGTTGCTGTTGAATTTTTATAAATATTCTTCAAAATATGACAATATCCTGGATCTACACCTTGATTATCCAATGTTTTTATCACTGAAGAAATGTTTACAGAATCAAATGCCTTTTCATAGTCTACAAATCCTAAGCATAATGGCAACTCATATTCATTTGTCTTTTCTATAATTTCTCTCAATACCTGGATAGGATCTATTGTACTAAAACCACTTTTAAATCCAGCTTGTTCTCTTGGTTGGTGGAAATCCAGTGTTTTTCTATAGACGAGTTGTAATTATCTTAGTAAAAATTTTGTATAAAACTGATAAAAGACTGATAGGTCCTGTAATTTCTAATATCTTCTTTATCACCTTTTTTAAATATTAATATTAATACTGCATTCTTCCGATCATCTGGTACATCTTTATCATTTAGACATTTGGTATATAACTTTGCTAAAAAAAAATTCTATTTCTTCACCTGCTTCTTTTAATATATCAATTACAATTCCATCATTACCTGGAGCCTTCACTTTCTTCATAAATCTAATTAAGATTGACTTCCACCTTTATTGTATAAAGGTTGCCTTGACAACAGATTGAGATTGTTGATTGTTAATGATATTGGTATTCTTTAAGTATTTACTGCTTTAATGAATTTACATTCAATACCTATTTAGCCTTGAGCATTATTATCTTTGTTATCTAAGTAATACATGATTGGAATGCAATTTGAAGGTATAATTGACCATTTGTTAGATTGCTTTCAAAACAAGTTATATGTTAAATGATGTTTGTCTAAACCTCTTTGTATGAATAATTTTACTTTTTGTAATCAAGTTAGAATTTTTAATGTCCATATAAACATATTAGATGATAAATAAAGGTGAATTTCTACCTTGATTGATTAAAAGAGGTTGCCTTGACAACAGTTTGAGATGTATTGTTTAAATGTTGACTGTTTTCATGTTATGTATGTATATATATATATGTTCCCTAAATGGAGCTTACAACTAGCTCCAAACAAGCTTTAATTTTAAGTGCCAACAGAGAAAGAATTTCAAAATCTCTATCAGAAAATCCTCATCTCCAACTAGATCTAAAACTCCAACCCAGAGCACTTATTTAATACGTTACTATCAGGTTGAAAACTTGAATTTTTCAGACACGTAATGTCTTCAAATATAGCCTTACAAACCAGATAGCTATATGGGTCTGAACTCAGTTCATTTTCACCATATATTAATAGCTAAAGCAATATTACATCGCAAAAGCCTTCAAGGGTCCACTTATAATAATTAATAAAACAAGACACAAACTGTGCAACTTGCCTTTAAGCTTGTGCTAAAATGTTCACTAGATGGAGCTTACCACTAGCTCCAAACAAGCTTTAATTATAAGTTGCCACCAGAGAAAGAATTCAATATGAGGATTTTCCTATAAAGATTTTGAATTCTTTCTCTGTTGGCACTTATAATTAAAGCTTGTTTGGAGCTAATGGTAAGCTCCATCTAGTGAACATTTTAAAAAGCACAAGCTTAAAGACAAGTTGCATAATTTGTCTTGTTTTATTAATTATTATATATATATATAGAAAGAGAGAGCGTAATATTATAATAACCTTGGTACTTTGTGTATTGTGTATTTATAGCACTAGAAAGACTTCTGCAGTGGAAACTGTCCACTATTTTCAGTTTTATAAAGATATTGCATTGTATTGAGTGTTAAATGAATGATAATTATAAATATATTGAATAGCCTCAATATTACTACATATTCTTTTAAATTCATATAAATAAAGATACAATAAATGACAAATAACCCCCAAGATGCATTTTGTGCTGAACCAGCTGGTCCAGATCACTATTGCTCATATATATCTGTGTGCTAGAGACAATCTCTAGTTTAGCAAATGATTAATAATAGTCATTACTGTATTTATCTAAAGTGGATGGTATCAAAGATGTGGGTTGAGTTAATTTGACACTTGTAATTCAAAATGTAATTATTAATGATAAATTATGATTGCTATTTATAACAACAATATTTTTCCTCTTCATATTGATAAATCAAATGTAGATAGTGCTAAAGTAAAGAGATGAGAAATGCTCTTTAATGTGATAATACTAAATTCCATTCTATGAATTGAGTATGTAAAGTGAATGAATTATTGAAAATATTCTTATGAAAAACCTTCTTTGACTAAATGAAATATAGTTTTTGTGGGATATGTAAACTCAATTTACATTCCAATTCTTACATCAAATAGACTCGAAACGATAGCAAAATTCAAATCAGATTTGATTAGATAAAATATGTCTGCTGTTAAATTACAATACAAAAATATAATTAGGCAAGGTTTCAAAGCTTTCTTAAAAAAACAGTTTACTTCAGACAAATGAAAAAACTGCATGGAGAATGTTAATAAGAAGATGGTATACATAGAATTAATGTTATTATGGATTGATTAGTATGGACTACAAAACTTGCATTTAACATTTATTCCTTATCTTTACTTCTTTTCTAGATTAAAAATGACAATACTTGTTTATAAATGTTCCATTAATGAATAATTAGTGAAGGTTTTAAGAATAGTATGATTAAATATAGCATGGGGCCAAATAGATATTAGATCATGTTAGATTTCAATATTAACTTAAAATCCAAATGTTTAAATTAAAATTGTTTTATTTTTGCGACATGGGGTGGCTAACTAATTGGAAAGGTGGATCTGCCCAAAAGTATTGATATTGAAAGAGGACTACTAGTACTGAAGTAGATGATCTCCATAATTAAAATTATGAAGGTTCCAGCAAGAAGACTAATAAACCAAGTAGTCAATACTCATTCTCTGAGAAATATTCATATGATCAGCGTGAATCAACATTGATTTAATATCACCCAATAATGTATAAAATATACTATTCTTTTTTTTCATTTTACCACTTATTCTTTAAATCACATCAATAAGGATATCTGTTTTTAAAATGATATGGTCATTTCTAGCTTAATAAAGGATTGGTAATAATTATTAGATATTCATCTGAGGATAAGATTAACTTGAGAGAATACAGAAAGTTTGGCATCTTTAGATTAAATGTAAAGTACTTTTCCACTTGTCGATTCATCAAATTGATCAATGACGTCATTTTAATAGACATTACCAGAGATTTTCAAGTTTTGGTTTTTATTAGTGCATCCACATCTCACTTCTGCCAATATTGGAACCATCTGTCTGTACAATGTGATCGCAAGTTTTGCATGGGTAGATAGTTGCGAGGTAGGGTGGTTGGGATAATGGATGCACCCATAAAAAACACAATAACTTAAAAGTTAATATATATATATATTAACAAAGATATATATATTCTTTGTTAATTCTTTGAAATAAAATGTTTTAAAAGGCGATTTGTTCGATACAACTATTTTATTATACATCTGGGATTTAAATAAGCATTTTAAAATCTAGCTTTTAATGGCTTTATTCATGCACTTAAATTTTTCAAAGATTTTATTTTTTTATCTAGCAAAATTTCTATGATAAAAATAAAAACTCATACGTTCTGAGGTTTGATATTTCTGCCTAATTAGATCAGCGTTTTTCTTCTCCTTTTAAAAAAATGATTTTGTAAAGTTTTTTAAGTTAAATTAATTGAAATTTAATTATAAACTTCAAAAAGCTTCATAAAGTTAAAATTTTCTTGCAGATTATAGTCAATAAAATTTTATTTATTTCGTTGAAAATTACCTTCTGCTCCGTTCTGCTGTTTTCAATTTTAAACTTAAAATCAAATGCTCGTCTTAAAATAACAAATAAGGTTTTTTCCAATCCCTTCTCTATCGGATCTGTTTCGCTTGATCACTTCTCCTAATTATTATGATTTTTATGTTTTACATTCTGCAGATTAAAGTACCCACACCATGTGCGCATTCTAGACGATAATTTTATACAGAAAACAATTTTGAATTTATTTATTTACTTTTTTTTTTAATCGCTATAATTTGATGATTAAATATTTTCGAGTTTGTAAATAAATTAATGTTTTTTTACAAATTCAAACGCAAAATATATTTATCTAAAGTTGTGTAGAATATAAGTAAAATGTAAAAATAACAAAAATAAAGTTGTATTTTTTATTTAAGTGAAAAATATAAAAAAAACTTTATTTATTATTTAAAACTATTTAATGCTTCGCGTAAACCCGTTTAAAAAATGCTAAAAACAGTCGTTACAAGTTTAAACTAGTTAATAGTATATACTTATTCATCAATCAATCCTATCACTTAGTAATAGATATATTACAGTACTTAGAATCTAAATACTTATAAATCTATCCGCCAAGCTAATTCTTATTCTTTCTAATAAAAGATACAAACATAAATACAATCACTATTTATACAACTGTGAAGTTAAGATCTCAGACCATTCTCTTTTAAATTGTTTCTTCCTTGCAAATATATAATCCATTCTTTATCTCATTTCATCATACCATTTTTGATTGTCCTATCAAATATAATTAGGAGAGGGTTTTTTTTTTTTTCTAACATTAGAATTACACCATCATAATTTGTACTCACTGATTTCCAAGATATCGTTTCTGTTTTGCATCTCAGAAACTACAATCTCTCTTTTACAATAGATGAAATAACAGAAAAGTCACTAGACTGGTGCACCTCTGACATTTGTGATGATAATTCGTAAAATTTGCTCTAGTTTTTAACTGAATTCTTTGTTATTTTGTTAAATATATGAGATTCTATATTAGAAGAGAGGGGCTATGCTTATATATATATATAATCAAAATTACCCTGAATTCAAAACTAAACCAGACTAGCCAAATTTTGAGTAATTTTGATTATTTTATTAATTAGTTTAGCTTTAACTTTTTAATGTTTATTTTTATATATAAATACAATAGTTTTGGGGTTAATTCCCGATGTTTCATAGCATCCGCCATTGTCAATATTAAAGCGTTAGATCTCAAATAGTAATCAAGATTGATGTGAGGTAAAGATTGAGTATGAAATAGTTGAGCATTCAGAATATGTGAATTAACAAAATGTTTATTTCCTTCCGTTTACCATTTTCAAGTCTGTAAGGCTGGAATACATTGTGCGTCATCAATTCTATTTAAACCAGTTGGTCTTTTTAATATTTCAATCGACTCCCTCATGGTTTTCAATTCTTACTTTTTCAAATTAGCAAGTATTTTGGCATTATCAAAATCAGGTTTGTGACCAATTTCTAAAAAATGTGAAGGAAAAGGTAATTTCTAATTAAAGGCATTTTTATGTTCATTAATTCTGACATTAATTCATCTATTAGACTGACTTCTGACCACTATAAACATGGAATTTTCTAAACTGCCTCTTATATCAAAAGTACTCTGTCTTTAGATTTATGGAAAAATATGAAATTTCATGTTTACAATGCTTGAAAAACTATATAAGTCAGTCTAATAGACGAATTAATGGAACATAAAAATGCCTTTAATCAGGAGTTAAATACATCAGCTTTTACTTCACACTTTTTAGAAATTGGTCACAAACTTGATTTTGATTATGGAAAAATATTTGCTAATTTGGAAAAATATGAATTGAGAACCATGAGGGAGTTGAGTGAAATATTAAAAACACCAACTGGTTTAAATAGAGCTGAGCACAATGTATTCCAGCCTTATGGAACCACTTATTTTATCTCCATCTAATATAAACTTGAAATCAATTAATGGTGAAACTGAAGAAAATAAACATTTTGTTAATTCCCATATTCTGAATGATCAACTATTTCACTCTCAATCTCATTATTATTTGAGATCTAATGGTTTTTCTTTGAAAAGTTAACCTTTTGGATACTATTTTGTCAAAATATAAGGAAGTAATAAAAAATAACACATGGTTTAAGCCAAAAACTATTATGTCCTATAACCATGAAAACTTTAAATATATTATAACAGGATGGGAAATAGATGTGAGTAACTTGGGGTGATAGGAAAATCATCCCCAAATAAACAAAATTTTAAAATTAAACATTGAAGTAATTTTTACTATTTAACGATAATGTATAAAGTAGTGTTAAAGTTAGCTATTCATATTACAAAAAAATAAGTAAGAGATATAAATATAAAAAAATATATAAGAAATGTTATATATCCAAGAGAGAGCACAAAATCATGAGATCTCTGTGAGAGATCAGCCCAGTTAACTTTTTAGAATAACTATATGTATCATTTACCATACATCACCCAGTATTATCAGTAAGTAAAAGTAAGTATAAGTACTACTCAAAAGAAATAACCATTCATCATGAATGATGAACAATGAAATGAAACAACAGTCAATCTTGTGACTGGATTTGAACTGGGTCTACCGTAGACCAGGCTAACTAGTGGATGTTTGTTAGCTTGGGGCAATTATTTAAACAATTTGGATGCACCAACTTAAGTGCTAATCCATAGAATATATAACCATAAAAACAATATTGCTGGTATATTAAAACATGCTGATCATCATCTTTGCTCTGGCTACTTAGTATCATTAATGTACTGGCCAACTATAAACTTAAATTCTAATATGACTAAATTTAAATAAAATGTAGTGCAGGAACTTTGAAGAATATATTCTTAGCACCAACCAGTATATCTGGATGCCACTAAGCACTAATATATACATCCCCTTTTACATATCAGACTGTTACGCATGAATATAGTTCAAAGAACATAAACTCTATTACTGTTATTGTGATCAAGAGATGATGCAAATGCATAAGATCTAAAAACCATTTAGAATTAAGTCACTGAAATAATTTTATCAATTAAATACAAGTTTATTAATAACAATAACAAAAAATGAAGTTAAGGTATATAGAATAAGGCTATACACATATAAGCTTTCTGATTTTGATTAACATACAATAAAAACTATCATATTGTGATTTACATGATTAATATATAAAATTCAAGTTATTACATAGATTTACATGATTAATACAAAATTCAAGTTATTTCATTAATTTACATAATCTCCTAAAGGGTTTATATATATATATCCACACAGACATTTTTTATAATATACAATGAATCTATTTCAATTGACATTTAATAAAACTTAAAAAATGATTACATTTTACATATGTGTTTACTTGACACTCATTGATATATATATTATAACGATCGAAATGGAAGTGAAGATCAAATCTAACCGCAAAAACAATATCTGCAACTACCAGGGTGCCATCTAGGCATTTGAGCCTAGAAAAATTTATAGAGTAGGCAGATACGCGCTGTTAAGATTCCACTTTATTTAAATATTCCGATCGTTAGCCCAAGTCACTAGCTCAGCGGAGACGCAGAGATAAAAATCTATATCTTAATTTATATCTTAAATATCAATAAATAAAAGCCACTGCCAGAAATTAACACATAAAAATATTTATTTACGCACATATAAAATAACATTTAAATTTTGAGGAATAAGCTTAACATTTTAGATTTTTATATTAACTTTTAATTTTACATTTAACTAAGTTTCAATGAGTTTAATATTTTATTTAGATAGTCAAGTATGAATAGACTACATAGATCTGCATTTGAAAGGAAAATATTCTTCCCTGATTTAACCTTAGGCAACAAATTTCACAACCAAACTGGCACCAATACATCTGATACATTCATGTATTCAATGTAGCATGATATGACAACACAAAATACTATACTGTCAGGACTGTACATCTGAACAGTAAGTAGAATTAGAGAAGACATTGACTCTCCACCAACAAGAATGTTACATCTGTTGGCAAGTAGAACAATAAACAAAAAACTCCATAGGAATGGACTGCGGTCTTCTGCCGACTTACAAACCCATCCATAGGCAAACAGAAGGTGTGTGGCATATATATGCAATCCTGCTTGAAGCGGATCTCATACTACATCTACTAATTACACAAATATATCCAATCCATTGAACCAATTCAACTATGAAATGAATAACCTAAGATTACCCTCCCTTAATATAACTTTACAAACTATATAGCCATTCACGCCCGACTTAAATTTAACATTTAGATACGTTCGCACAAACGAATTTTATAAAATTTGTTTTAAAAATGTTGAGTATAGATCAGCTGCACAGATTCCACGGTCAAAAACATTCCAAATTAAACACAACCGATCAAAATACAAAGTCATCGATAAACGTCACTTGCATAGGGAATAAACAAATCCCATTAGCATTCATTGTAAGATGCTGCAGTGATATCGTTGACCCATATATTCTAATCGAATGTGAAAACCACAACATAATCAACCACTAAAAAATCTATGCAACGTCTATACCCAACCTAAATTTCATCATTTAAAATTTAAACAATAAACACTTTATACAATAAGAAAAAAAATGGAAATGATTTTTATCAATCGGAAAACATATAAAATTAAACATTATTAATTTGATTTTAAACTTAAAAAAGTCAGATGGAAGTTCATAAGCTTGAACAAAAGTTCTTAGTTATTTTGAAATTTAGAGTTCATGTCAATATAGCTTATGGTAGAAGAGTCCAGGTTCCTGTTTTTTAATTCCCGTGACGTCTCCATTGGAAGATAATGTTCTGGATGTAGCATTAGCTGGTTCCATTCTTGTATCACAGTCTTTTCATTTTATAATTTTTTTAACTAGAGAGTGTGGTATGTGCGTCCTACCACAACTCTCAAACACACCACGCTGGAACTCAATATTTCTCTTTTTATAGTAAATCTCCAGATTGAATGAACAAAGACGTCACTAATCCAAATTTTCGTTCGGGTCCGGGCTGAGGCTTGATGCTTCCATTGGTCAAGCTAAAATCTCTTTATTCTCTTATCTAATTTACTCTCTGACTTTTTAATTAGACAGCTTTTGGATAATTAATAAACAATCATTTCCATTTACAGATTACAGGAGTTAATTAATACCTGTTTTTATTTTTACTTATGTTATTTCTTTTTTAAACTATTTTTATATTTAAATCTTTTTTTTATAAAAAAAATACATTCAAATACCTTTTTTTATTTATTAAAAAAAAATATTTTTAAAGTTTAGCATCTGTGCGAATATATACGTTTAACAAACATTTTAATTTTAGCATTTAGTTTTTTTTTCTTTTTAATATACTTATTTTTATATGCGAACTTAAAAGTTTTTATTTCAACTTAATGTAACAACATATTTATATATCGTTACAATATATATATATATATATGTACATGCATACATGTGACAATGATACTAGGGTTATATCAAATATGTATACATATCATCTGTGTGGTATAATTTATTATTTAATTTTGTCATAACTCTATAAATGAAATTCAGCTTTATACATGTTTAGTAATATATTTAACATACATGTGTGTGTATTGAATTGCAGGCATATAGTGATTTCTATATCATATCATATATTTGAACTTGTCAAAATCATAAAATTATTAAAAATACATTTTATAATTAATTCCATTAGGAAAATATACATAAAATTCATATACACACGCATATCTATAAAAATATAGATGATATGAATCAATTATCAAATTCTATCATAATAGTTTACAGTTTCTTTTTTTAAAAACAAAAAATGCTATAACAGTCTCTCTCTTAACTTTTCCATAGTTTTTTTTTTTTTTCAAAAAAGAGACCCAAATTGTACCTTTATACAATTACAGATATATGCATATATGCTATCATGTAACTCAAAATATATGAAAAAGAAATGCTAATTTTATTTATTGAATTATAAATATATATAAATCAAAATTTTTGGGTCATATACATTCTAAAATGTAAATTATATTTTATATGAAAGAAAACCATATTTATATATTTTTTGTCCAAAAACCCGATGGATATAATGAGAGGTGAAAAATGAATATATATATATATATGCTATCACGTGACTCAAAATATATGAAAAACAAATGCTGTTTATTTTATTATTAAAAATACATTATTATAAAAATATATATAAATCAAGTTTTGATTCACATACTTTCTAAAACCTAAAATATTTTGTAAAAAAATATAATAGATATTCAAAAATTTATAGATAAGCAAACATAACGTGATGTTGAAAATTTTCAAGACAAAACAACGTTGTATATTTTCAAAATCTACATTATTTTCATAGAAATATTTTTTAAAAAAGAAAAATAAATCATAAATAATTATTATAACTTACCAATTGAAAGAATAATGCAAATTATTAAAAAAAATTGAAAATTATTTTGCAGATTAGCAAAGACGAACATCTTTTTTCTAATATAGGTAGGAAAATCAGTGAATATGGGGCTACAAATTACTATCCACGGAAAATTGAATAAATCATTAATTATAACTGCCATCTATGTGAAACTTTACAAACTAATACCTGAATCATATATGCATGTGCTAAAATTGAAAAAATGAAAACATTCAGACAAATCTGCTAACAGTTGTAAAAGGAAATTCAAAACGCAATATTGCGTTGAGTACTAATGCCACAGGTGGCGCTTTGTCCACAACAATGCATTGAACACTATCCAAGTGTTAACTTTTTAATAGCCTGAAATGCGATATCACAGTTGTCACCTTTAGATTGCTCTAACTCAGCCAATTTTTTAGTTACATTGAAAAAAAAATACCCATATTAAAGCTTAGAGCAAGGCCTATAAGATGCTGCCCTCTTTAGAATCATTTTACAAGTAAAAAATCAATACTATGAGGATTTTAAGTTGAACAAAAGAAGAAGGCCAGTTTTGATTGGTTGGATAATCTATTCCCAATCTATTCTTAATTCTTACTGGCTGATGATTCCATTAAATATTTTTTCACTGCTAAAATGAAAATATATGTTTTGGAGTGCTTTTTTTATTATGTTTCATACATATTATAAATAATTTTCATAAAATCTAATATTTCTAATAAAAATATAGTTATTTTACAAAAGTAGTAAGGTTTTATTAAAAAATTGTATACTTTACATGATTATAAATTAAAAAAGAAACCAGCCGTAGCAGCAATTTTTGACATCTTGTCAAGAGGTTAGATTGAACCAAGCTGTTTATTTGATTTTCAAACAAAGATTAATGATTTAGAATATTTTTCTGGCATTATAATGTATTTTTGGTGTATTTTTTTAATAATATGCTGAAAGTATAATTATTTTGAGAAAGACGTTAAGATTTTTCCTAAAAAATTCTTAAAAAATTTGTAACGTGAAATCTGGGAGGGATCTAAATGACATTTATAATGCTTCTAATTCGCTCGTAATGTTTTCTTTGATTTTTCTGCTTTTGAATATTTCTATAAATACAAATAAAAATATATTTTTGAAATAACTTTTGTTTACTCTCTTAACATTACAAATAATTAATATACTTTTTGAAAACGAAACTAAAATTAATATACATTAAAAGATGAAAATATTTGTATCAAAAAGTTTGTCACTTGACCAATTAAAAGTGTCAGAGTTTTACTTCACTGGACCAATAACAAAAGTGTTCTATTTAAGTGTTAACAGATCACTGTTGATTAAAATTTATAAATGTCTTTAAAAATAATACAGCAGGTACATTTTTTTTTAATCTAAAGAAAGTCTCTTTTTTTTCTTTTTTTAAAAAATAGCCAATCTTGACAGGATCACTGTTGATTGAATAATTAGAAACATCTTTAAATTTAAAAATATAGATTTCAAATATTTTTACTTATTCTCTCTATATATGTATCACTATCACAGGTTTCTTTTAACCTTTTAACCACTAATTATATTATTGGCCTGAGTGAATTAAAAATCAAGACTTTTAATTGTCCAAGACAAAATCAATTGTCAAAATATATTCAACCTTTTAATATCATATTCACTTTAGATTCGTTTGTAAAAAGTATATTAATAATTTGTCAGGTTATGAAAATGAATGGAAGTTCTTTCAAAAATAAATTTCTATTTGTTTATTGTAGAAATATTTCATAGCGGCAAAATTAAAAGCTAAACTTAGTAACGAACAAAAAGAGTTTGCTAACGTAAATGTTTTTTTTTTCAGTTTTACGTTACGAAAAAGTAAATATTTTTTTGGCTAAAATCTTAAATATTTTTACTAAAATCATAAATATTTTTTTTAAATAATTTAGTTTTTAGCATTATTTTACTTAAATAATTCATAATTTCTCAAAGTATGCTTTATAATGGAGTAAAACACTGATTTATCATTTTCTAATTGCAAATCTTAGCGTTCTTCTTTGACTAGGTGGTTTCTTTGTTCTTTCCAGCCAATCAGAATGTCTTTGACAGCTGAGACCCAATCAGCAACGAGCTTCCTTTTTTGTTTAGCTTCACAGGCAGTTTTATTGATTTTTTACTTGTAAAATAATTCAGAAGAGGGCAGCATCTTACAGAACTTTTAAAAATCTAACTATTGACTATAAAACGGTTATCCTAGCATTAAAAATGACAGAATTAGAGTGACATCAATCGTCAATGAGACCTCTAGTAAGAGGCAGGCTATGGGTTAATTATAATGTCTTTAAATTAATGTAAAAAGATTTTTAAAATGTCCTTTAGCAACTTGAATCTTAGTAGCTCGTCCTTCACACATCGCAGCTGATTGGTTGAATTTTTTTCTTTTTTAAATTGCATGAAATTATAAATATGACATCAACAGAAATCCCAGCATTCATTGCTGCTTGATTTCACCTTATGAATGATATATCTTACATTGATATTGGATAAAATTGAATTTTTTATAATTATTTTTAAATATAGATGAATTTATTTTTTTTATTTTCTGGTCAATTTACTACTTTACATAAGGTAATGAAGGTAGAAAATCACCGTATAACCCTAATATAAAGTATTAAAAATACACTGATAATTTGGGTATGAAGGCCTTCAATGCAATATAAATTTAATCATGTAATATCGTAAATTATTAATTTCAATTTTTAATATTTTAAATCTTTTTTAAATTATTTGATAAATGGTATATTAACTTGTTTGCATTTGTATTTGTGTGTAGTATATAAATTATATAATATTAAATCATTTGTGCTCTTTATTATACAATAGTACAAATATAACAAAAGTTATTTTTGTAGTGCAATTTTGGGTCTCTAATCCAAGTTTAAGGCAAGCTTATTTTATAGACATAATGATTGTCAGAAGGCATATGTTTATATTTATATTAATGTGTTTGTGTTTATCCTTGTATCATGTTTGTATAACAAGTAATGATTTACATATATAGAGCAGTGAATTGTAAATTTTAAAAACTGATAATCTAATGTACAGAAAGGTTGCAGATTGCAGTTGATAAAGCAATCATAAAATTTACTGGGCACAGTACCATGTGAAAATATAAACACTTAAAACCAATAAGAGAGATTTCAAATGGTGTGTGTATAGTGGAAGACACAATGGTTATGCATATACTACATGGAATTGTACACAGGCAAAAAATCAAATTCTGATTCTTGCCTATGCCTTGATAGTCATGTTGTGGAGTCCGTAGTTTTGCCACATCTCACATCACATTATTTTCAAGTCTATATCTAGCAAATGAGCTATATGCAAATAAATTATATCTCTGTGGGACAATAAATGTAATAAGATAGCATCACTGGTGTGCATAAAGAATATAACCATCACTGATGTAACAAAAAATATAAAATGAAGTGAAGAAACTCATTTTATCAGTGATACAGACAATAGTCTACAATTTCTAGTTTTAGATAGACAAGAAGCTAATTGCTATGATGACAAATGCATATCAACCTTCTAAAAATTTGTTTTTTATTTTTTATTAGGACGAATCTTTTTCTTATAGACACCTTTGAGATTTGTCAACTTTTGGGGTACAAGATAAAAATGAAGAATTCTTATGCGAATACTTTTGGAGATTCTGAAGCTATGGATTATCTCAGGTAAGAAGTATTATTGGTTTGAAAGATATTTTTGTGAGGAATACAAAGACATTATCAATGAAGAGGTAATTTAAACTTAGTTAATGATAAATTAGAAATTGTGAACAAATAATAAAAAGATTTCAGACTATTCAATGAAATATGCAGAGAAATATACTGGGAGCAACAAGAAAGGATGAAAAGCAGAATTCAAGGATGGAGAACAAATGAGTATCATTGAAAAAATTAAGAACAGAAATGAAGATGATAACAGATGATAGTTGAAGCCTTAAACTGGACCCCCAAACAATTCTGAAACTTTTAGAATGATGCCACATATGAGATAGAAAGATGAAATAAGAAAGTTTGTATGATACAGAGAAAAGAAACTATAGATAGTAGATATTTCTGTGGTGAATAATCTTTAGTCTAATAAATGACTAATAAAAATTATTAATATAGATAATAGAAACTGGATTAAACTTGGGAAGATCTTTACTCTGTAGTGCAGAGATCTAGACATTACTGCGTTCATATTACTGTTGGCTGAATTGTGAGTCTTTTTATTTTTACATTTATAAATTCTATAATTGAGTTGACCAATGGTTAGGGTTAGGGTGCACTTCTTGCCAAAAGAAAAATATCCATTGTTGAGGTTGGTTGCATTTTTTGGGTGTACTTATTTTTGTGAATCTCAAATGAAATTAATTAAATCTCAGTTTAAAAATTCTCTTACGGATGATCACTCTTATATTCAGTTGTGCAATTATAAACCAAACTCTACAAATCTTTGTGAAGAAATGGAATATTCTTCATCAAAAAAATAATTATATTATGTTCAACAATAATAAAATTATTTATTAATAATTTAAGCGGGTAATTTTTCTGTTTCTCCACTAAGATTCTGGATTCTACATCTATCAATAAAAATGATATATCACATGATCACATTTCCTATACTAGCACATTAATTGTTGATAAACAGAGCAAAACTCTCCATACAGTATTGCCACCTGTGCTAAACAGAGTAATCAATGGATGCCAGAAGGCTTGTGCATAAAATCCCTATCTCAGATCCAAAGCTCCTCACTGACGAAGGCCACAAGCCAGAAACTAGTCTGGGGATATTGGATGAGTAGGCATTAGATAGGGATTTTATGCACAAGCCTTCTGGCATCCATTGATTACTCTGTTTAGCACAGGTGGCAATACTGTATGGAGAGTTTTGCTCTGTTTATCAAAAAATGATATATTTAATCAAAGATAGTTGGTAACGTTTTTTTAGTTTACAGCAATTCACACTCCACAGGAATTCTTCCAACCAATCTTTAAAAAGTTTATTTCTGTCAACGTAGCAGAAATATATAATAAATAATAAGCAATAAACAAATTTTATAAAGTATTATTTATTCCTTTATTGCCCAAAAAATCGATTGCCGATAGATAATAAATATAAAAGTTGATCATGCTACTTTTAAGTTTGCCCACCCCTGCTATAGTGAACCACAAGTGTTTGACTATGATGCAACTGAAACTCCAACAATGCAGAAAATTTTGTAGAGAGAATATCTTATTTTAAAAAATAAAAACTGGATTTTTTATTTGCATCTTGAATACTTTAAACATTATGTCAGGAATAATAAACTATTATTTATAGTTTATGGAATTGGATTTTTGCACTTTCCATGGATTGGTATATTTTCTCTATGCAAAAAAATCTTTATAAGAGATTTTGACTGCATACGGATTATACCACTAAACATCACATGATCACCATTTCCTATGTGTACACAAGCTGTTATAATAGAGGCAAAACTCTCCATACAGTAGTACCATCCAAGTCAGAGCTTGAATTGAAAACATTATTGTGTTTTCATTTTGGACTCATAGCTTCACAGCTAACTAAAAAGATAAAAGGTGTCTGCTAGAGAGTGGAATTAGATCCTAAGATCTAAGTGTCATGCTCTCAGATCCAAGATTCATCACTGATGAAAGCCACAAGCTAGAAACCAGTCTGGAAATATTGGATGAGTAGGCATTAGATAGGGATTTTATGCAAAAACCTTCTTACAACCATTAATTACTCTGGCTTGCACTGGGTGGCACAACTGTATGAAGAGTTTCTTTTGTCATACAGATTATGTAATAATTAGAATTTAAAACATTAAAAAACTCATTGTTAGATGAACCTAATGATAACAAATCACCCAACTCCTAGCTTAAGCAATATGGTAAAAGAAAAGCAAGTCTCCACTTTAATGAAAGATTGAGTAATCACTGATTACTAAGTCCATATAAAGTATTTATTCTTAGTATTTATATCTTCATCCTTAGACCAGTTTTTGGTTTTACCCTTCAACAACTTAGTCCCATGCCTCATTGATGGGTGTAAGTTGTTTAACAGATCATAGATTATTAGCTTCAAGATTAAAGTGATAGTTACATAAAAATAATATTTCAAACATGTTCCTACATGGTCATTCTTTAGAAGTGTTTTTTCCAACCATTCTGAAAATTTAACCAACTAATAAAAAATAAATTACTAATTTGAATGCTCAACTCTATTGTGTTAGTAAATCTTGAAAGTAGAGTCTTGTAGAAATGAGTACATTTGTCCTCATAAGTCCATAAAAATTAAAAATTCTGACTGTTTCCTCTGATTGTGGTTGTATTCTTAGTGGCTTGAGTCAGTGTGGCATTTTCTACTGGAAAGAATAATAATATATAATTTGACTTCATAAGATGTATAGTAAAGGAAGATTATCTGTGACATTATCATATGCTGGATTTAAATCGCAAAGAAGATACAGTCCTTTGTTAAAATTATGGTCAAATTCAGTTTTTTTCTGATGTATTTAAAATAACATATGAACACATTATCATAATTCTATTAAATTACTCAGTAACATTCTGTTAAAGTGTTTTAGAAAACTACTAATAGGAATACTTTGATCATGTAATAGATGGATTTAAACGTATCTGACCTTTCTTTTTTAATAACCAAATATTAGTCTTTTTCTTCTTTCTCTCTTTCCCCTCTCTAAATAGATCTGTACCTTTCTTTTCTAGTAACCAAATATTAGCCCCTTTCTTTTCTCTTTTTCACTCTCCATATATATATATGTCATATTATTATTACTATTTGCGGGATATTCCATGTAGTGAAAAAGCTAAATGCTGACGTTTCAGTACAATATCAAGTACCTTCCTCAGAGCGTCCTCTTCCTCAAATCATAAGAATGCATATATATATGTGTGTGTGTGTGTGTGCAATAAAATTTCAAGATTTGTGGTAATATATCTATTACTACTTCTAAATTTGGCAAATTATTCTGCAGTATGCATACATTTTAGACAACCTCAACCATTTAACTACCAAATATTGCTAATACAACAACATATATGGTATGTGCATGTCTGTGATTGTTTATAATAATTTCATGCTTTCTCCTGGACTATTTTGATCATCTTTCAATAGTGCTACCAGAGTTTAAATGAATTTATTCCTTTTCCCCATCACTAAATTCGAAGAAACAGCCTTCCTTATTCTATCAAAAATAATAAACATACGTTAATCTTTTTTTTCTTTTTTAGTTATAATAATTATTAAAATGCATAATTATTTTACTTATGTTCGTAATTGATTTTGCGCAAGTAAATAGCATGTGATATACTAAGATTAATAATTGTAATATTTACATTTTTCCTATTAATTAAAGATTTTCTATTTTTATTTAAATATATGTATATTATCTAAACTAAATTTAATGTAAAAAAAAAAATTGATTTTCATTTTATTATGATTTCTTCTATCAAGAAAAATTTCTGTGTTATTCAAGATAAAATTGAATATTTTTCATAATCAAAGTAGCTGAAAGTACTTTTGAATATTTATAATTTTTATTAGGGGTGATATAATTGTTTTATATATGGATAAATTTGAAGGAATGTCTGGATGGTAACACATCCATTGCAGTTGCCATTCTATGTAAAAAATTTAATAAATTACTCTGTATACACTCACAAACATTTTAATCAGCTGACTTAGAGCATTGCCAATTATTACAAATATATATATACACATATATTGTACATATATATGGGTTCTCAATCCCACACACATATATATATTCTTTAATTAAAAAAAAAAATTTCTTTTATATAGAGATTTATGAGTGCGTATATTATGTATAGTTTATAGGTGATAGAGTAATAAACAGTAATAAATATAGGGTTGTAAAAAGTAATATTTAATATATTGATCTATTATTTTTGTTAAATAATATGTTAAATTATTTAGCTATATTTTTATTAAATAAAGCAGACAGACTTGACAGATTTTTTTAGGTGTAGAAAAAGATATAGATTAGTAGATAAACTAGGCACACGTGTGAGTACAGTTTTAGTTTTGCTATGAGGAGAGTCACCTAACAATATGTAGTTTTTAAAAAGACAGTTTTTCAGTTAATAATTTTAAGAAGGAGAATCACTGAACAATATGTAGTTTTTAAAGAGAGTTGACAGTTTAGTTTTTGCTATGAAGAGAGTCACCTAACAATATGTAGTTTTTGGGAAGGCAGTCTTTTAAAAGTTTTTTTGTTCTTTTGCTGAATATGCAGTTCTTTTAAACTAAAAGAAATGAGCAGTTAAAGTTAAAGTTTTTTTTAAACTCAGAAGGAGTTATTTGATTTGTTATTTCTCTTTTTTAAAAAAAAAAATTAATTAAAGAAGAAAATATGACTCTTATTTGAAAGCCAGCATAGAAGATGTACACATATATAAGTAATTTATAGCAAAATTAGTTTAAAGAAAAGAGATGGATTTAAAGTGAATCCTTTACAGAGGTTGATAATATAACATATAATGGTACTTATATATATTTTGGCTGGTTGCGAAATCATCAGGATTCCATGCTAATATTGCCAATTTCTGTTCCTTGAAACCTGTCGTCTATGGGTTACCTCACTGATCTATCTATGGATTTATATACCAGTTGATAGTAACCAAAAGAATGGTTGCATTTAAAGCCAACCACATAAGCTATCTGAGAGGCTTCTTTTCTATCCCCTGGCCTATTATAGGCTCATCATCTTTGAATGGAGGAAGAAAGGGGAAAGAGGAGAAAAAAGATGTATAAAAGCCATATAACCAAGTTTGATTAAGCTATAAATCAATTTTTTTTTAAGTTTTCTTCACATTTATCTAAAGTGTCTACAATAACTCTTTTTAAAATGGTAGAAACCAACAAGTCAAACAATTCATATTTATCTTAAAGTATCTGCAATAACTCATTTTAAATGGTAGAAACCAGTCAAACCAACCAGTTGAAGCTATAAGTTAGGCAAGCGGTCTGAAAATTCAAACATGGGACATTCATGAGAAGTGAAAATTGATCGGGTAACTTTGAACTTTAATTAACAAATCTTTTATTCTTACTTATTGAAAGTAAACTTTAATTTCTAAAGTCAAGCATTTTATTTTTTTTCTCTTTTGATACAGAAACATTAAGAGTTTATTTATCGATTGTGTTATTCTCAACACTACATCACAATACACACACACAATTTAAATTCATTAAACATAGTTTTTTTTTCATTATTTTGATTTTCTTTTTATTATATAATGTAATACTAAAATGTTTTTTTTAATTGTTCTTTATTGATTGTGATAATAAGCAACCTAGCCAGATATGCTTTATAATGTTTTTTTATTATTATTTTTTTTTTTTTTGCATATTAAATTTGATATCATTTATTTTGTTACTCAAGGTTGCAATCATATTTTTTGTATGTGATTTATGTATTAATCCATAATATAGGGGTATACATTTTAAATATATATGTTGACATATCACAGGGTGTGTGCATGTATAACTGCTTATACAAACCTGTCAAAAATAGGTTATGCATAGTTAATTTAAATATAGCAAATTGAAGAGCTGGGCTTTACATATGTATGAAAGTGAAAAAAACACACACATTACATAAATGGAATTTATCTTTATGACATGTAATAAGTAAGGAAAGTCTTAAGTAAGCATTCAATGAAGTATTTTTTTAAGGTCATTTTGAGCTAACTTATTTCAAAAATATGTAGTGACAAAGAAAAAGCAGATATGTAAAATTATTGAGTTACACATATAGTATTAAGATGTTTTGTTTAGTTATATATATATTTAAATAAAGTCAATTGTATAATTAGTAAATTTGATTTAAAAAAAAAAAGAAAGAGGAATAGTATTAATAAATATAATTATATCTTATTTGGTTTCCGAGTTATTACTAAAAATATTGTTGTATTTTTTTTCTTCTTTTCTTGGTTCTATTGTTTTAATTGATCATCATCACTCGCAAATGTTAAGCAAGCATAGAATATTGATTTACATATAAGGATGTTTAAGGATTAAGCTTGACATATAACCAGTTTTTTTTTTAATAATTAGAGGTTAATGATAAAAAGCTAAAATTATGTTGTACTCAAGAGTTATGATCACCATCATCATTGATTAAATAATAATCATTAAATCCAACCTTAAAAAAATAATTAAGGGATTTGGTAAATAAGGGTTTGTAGAAAATTGAATATCATGTGGTGAGATTCATGATGATTATTCATCATCACTGGTATTATTGAATCCTAGTTTTAACTATAAAAGTATTTTGAGTAAATAATCATAAATGTATATAAATGCTAGTGATTGTTATATTTAAATCCCAGTTTAACATAGGATGATTTTAAGAAGTGCCTATATGCTTATAAAGATAAATTTATTGTTGTGAGTTTATTATAAAGCCATGGCTGGTATCATCATCATTATATTATGATAAATAATTAAGTTAAGTAACTAGTTTGATGGCCATCCATCTAAGTAATGGTCTTGATGATGTTTATTTGGAAGCCATTAATGAGAGTATTTTTGCATCTGTTCATCAATATACATAAAATGAGCTAGTAATGTCTCTAAAAGTATTGGATATATAAATTTTGTGATATTGGGATCTTATAAGTTTATTGACATGAATAAAATATAAGAAGGTCATTTTTTGTTCATTAGTCATCCAAGTCATGTGTGTAGTAAGGAAGGTACCGAATGGGTTTGAACCCAGTACATTATGCACAGATAATATTTATCTAGATTTAAAACAATCTAGTGATGCTCATGGAAAACATATATACTTAGCTAAACTGAAAAAAAGTGATTAAGTCCCTCTTCCAACTTATTAACTTTCTTTGATAATTTTTTTTTAAGTTATTATAAATACGCCAGTGTGTGCATGTGACCACAAATGGTCTTATATATATGAAAAGAGGAATGGGAAGGATTCTTTGTTGAAAGAACCTATTATTGGAGATAAGCATAATGCACTCCATGGATTTCACAGTAATTTTATTCAGTTGCTATGGCTAATATTTGTTTATCTAATGACAATGGCTAGTATATTTTAGTGGTTCAAATGACTTCCCAATATCAAAATATTATAAATCTTAAATGATGAAAGTGATTAATTTTCATTTTGTTATTTTGTGTGTTGAGAAATGGGATAATTTATTTATCTCATTATTAGCATGACTAAATTAATGTTTATGATAGTTGCAAATGGGCTATGATGTTATACTTAATTAGTTACAAATAGACACCCAACTAGAACATGATATGTATATGTTCTTATTCATCTGTTAGCATCATCCTCCTTTACTTGTAAATAGTATATCAGCTAACATAGTAAATTCATTTCACATTTAACTTTATTCGGTTACAAATGATGAACCACTGGAGCATATCCTGTTTAGTTTTCAAATTATAGCAACTATCATATTTCATCTATAGTTATCACATCAGCATATATATATATATATATAGTTACAAATGGCATGCCAACTAGGGCTCGAAATAAGCCAACTAGGGCTTGAAATACACCACATACCTGAGAGATGTGTAGTATATAATGATGACTGATGTATAGTTTTAAAAAAAGGAATTTTTTTTGTGTAATTTTTTTTATTATATAGAAATATTTTGGCCTTATGTTTAAATGATGATGATTACTATTATTGAATTTTATTTTTTGATGATAATAAATAAATACAGCCATTAAACAGCTTAGTTTTAATTTTCAAGTCATATAGATATCACAACTTATAATAAGTGATAAAGTTAATAGCTCTGTTTTTTAAATATTTTGTTTGTTAATGAAGAATAGTATTGCTACCAGATAGGCATAGAAGTATTGATGGCATTGAATTATAGAGTAATAATTTTGTTCATATTTGGAAAGTTTATGTTATAGAAAATCTATGGTTTTGGAGGTTGGATTGGATATTTGATTGTTGGGGTGTGTTTGGTTGTGTTGCAATTTTTGATGATGGATGGGGAATTTTTGTCATTGCTTTGAGGATGTGATGTATTCATGCCACTTGTGATTGATTAATCTCATTCATTGCTCCAACCCAGATTATGATATCAGTTATTATTTATCATGAAGCAGTTAACAGTAGTCCTGCCATGATTTTGCCTCTAAGACTCACAAAAGAGAGCAAGGCAGTTTTTCTGATTGATATATATATATATATATTGTAACCGGACCGCCATACAACCTATCTATATATATATGAGGAACAGCATTCCTGTTTCAATATATATAAGAATAGCCTCTAAGACTCCAAAGAGAGCAAGGCATAGTTTTTTTTCTGATATATAAAAGTTGCCTTTAAGACTTAAAGATAAGCAAAGCAGTATTTTATGAATTATAGCCCCTAAGACTTGGACACAAGCAGGGCAGTACAACAGTGTTTGCAGTTAACTATTATGGGTTGTAGTAGCCTAGAGTTACTGAATTGGGGTGATCATCTGAGTGTTCATGGAGCATTGTATGCTTTAAGTGCTGTGATTAAATTCTTTTATCTATCTCAGGATTGTGAATTGCTAATCATTATTTTGGCTGTCAGTATCTGTCAGATCTCTGGGAGGATAGATGAGTATATAACTGGGGTATAAACTCTATTATAAATATAGGTATATATATTATATAAATTATTTTTTTGCTTAATTTATTAAATAAGGGATAGAGAGAGTTGAGTTTTATGAAAGCATTGAAAAGCTAGATAAATTATGTGGTTGGAAATTTTTGAAGTATATGAGTGCATAGATGAAGGTGTTGACTCTGGATGTGTAGGAGATCAGGGAACAGAATAAAACAAAGCTAAAATAATGAATATAAATATTTTATAAATTTAGAAGCTAATGTAGAAATGTGTAATATGGAACAAGATAGAGAAGTAGCCACTGCAAGGATGAAGGAAAGGAAAAAGCTAAGCAATCTAGAGTGGTTGTGAGTTATGATGAGCCAAATAACTCAAGAGATGAAAGAAATGAAACAAGAGATAAATCAGAAATTTGATCAACAGGCTCAAGCGATGAGTCAACAATCGCAAGAGATGAAAAAAATGAAGGAGGGCATGAGCCAAATGAATCAGAAATTTTATGATAAACTGAGTCAGCAATCACAAGAGTTGAAACAAGAAATAAGTCAACAATCTCAAAAATAGAGAATATGGGAAGAAATATAAGTAATGCATGGACAGCAAGTCAAAGGAAATGAGATATCTGTTTGTCTCATTGTTAGCGTAATTAAATTAATGCTTGTGATAGTTGCAAACGGGCTATGGTGTTATATTTAATTATTTACAAATAGGCACCCAACTAAAGCATGATATGTATATGTTCTTATTTATATGTTAGTGTCATCCTTATTTAATTACAAATTGTATATCAGCTAACATAGTAGATTCATTTCAGATTTAATTTTATTCGGTTACAAATGATGAACCACTGGAGCATATATCCTGTTTAGTTTTTAAATTATAGCGACTATCATTTCAGCTATCATTTTTTTTATTTCAACATTTTTTTAGTTACTATATATATATATATATATTATAATAGTAACTTCCAGTTATTATTATTAACATAACATACTTTTATCTCTAATGAAATTATTTATAAATATAAAATCTATTTGACTATTTTATTATGTATGCATATATATATATATATATATATATATATATACATGTGAACTTTAAATAATACATACTTAATGTCAAACTTTTGAATAATTGCCAGATTTGAAGTTGAAGAATAAGTAGTTTTATATATATTTTATTATTAGATCTTAATATTTATTGATATAATTAATATTTAAATTAATCATGAAATTGTAACAATCATTTGGTTTTCTTATTATTAAAGAGAAGAAAAGAAAATGATTTCTCTTTAAATAATTTTTTTTCTTTTATAAATATTACTATTCAATGTTTGGAATTAAATATTAACTCTTCCAAATTAAGATAAATCTATGGATTAAAAGACTATAAGGAAAATATTTTAATTTTATATTAAATCTTAAAAGGGATAGCAATATAAAAGAAAAGAACATCTGTTTGAGTTTTTGGAAACTACATTATTTTAATACTTCGTTATTCTTCAGATATATATAAATTTTAAATAATTATATATATAAAGTAATCTTACAATGTGGAGTGAGTAAAATAATTTTATATCGTAAAGGTTTCGAAACCAACTGCCATGCTAAATTGAAATATTTATTGTAAAGAACGTCTAATGATAATAGAAAAATGGAGAATAAGAACATCAATATTCAAAGGATATTTACTTTATATTATATCAATCAAATCATTGGATATTATTAACAGTTTATCAATTAAGGATAAATAAATCATAATTATACCAATGGATTAATATACTCCGTAAAAGATTTTCATTAGGATTATGAACTACAGACTTAAATATCTATTCTTAACTCTGGAAAAAATTTTAATATTATTATTATTATTATTATTATTATTATTATTATTATTATTATTATTATTATTATTATTATTATTATTATTATTATTATTATTATTATTATTATTATTTCAAATTTGGCATCATTATATTTTAATAGGAATATCTAAATTTAATATTATAAACCCGAATGGAAAGTTTGACATAATTCATCAAAACTAAATGAAATATAAAAAAATGGTTATAATTTAACAGATATTTAAAATAGATTCATTATATTTATTATATAATATAATAAACATTTAATGTATTTTATTTATTATAAATACATATAATATATAAGTTATACAATTATAAATCGTACTTATATATTAATAATTATAAAACATTTGAATAAAAACTGTAAATAAATTAATAAGTTATTTAAATTATTAATTTTAAAATTTATAGATATTGTTTTATATATCTGTTAATTTAAATTATATTCTTTACTTTTGAATAGTTTATTATAACATAGAATTTTATCATAGCATGTTAGATAGGAATATTATTTATTAATATTTTGAAATGATAAAATTCATCCTTACTTATTTATTGATATTTTATTTATCTTTTACATTATATTTTTTATTGTTTATTAAATATTGAGTTATTAACTGGATCTCTTTGTCTAATCATTATTATATTATATTATATATATGTTAGTATTATAAATATCATATGAATATCAATTATTAGTTAATGCTTACAGAGAGGCATATTAAATAATGACTTGTTTTAAAATCATTCCTGAAAAGAGCTAATTGCAAATTCTCCATGAGTTTGAATATTGTGGCATAATGGTGACTGAAAGAGGGATGAGAGATGGATAAACTAGTCTAAATTATATCAAAATTTATTTAAAAATTATTGAGCTAGCATATTAAAGATAGATATAATCATGGAATTAGTATTTCATGGAGTCATTTCTAGCATTCTACCTGAAGACCTAAAGTCCGATTATAGTGAAATGCATATCCTCTTTCTGGTGAATTTAATCATCCCGTTATATTTAACAAGCCCAATTTAGACTTTAAATATAATCCATTCCTTATAATATATATATAAGTTCTAAAAAAAGACCACATATGAGATTGTGTGGCTGAAATAAGAAAGTATATTGGTGGGATGAAGAAAAAAGAAGTTATGGATCAGAGAAATTAGATTAAATTTTGAGAGACCTTTATCCTGTAGTATATCCATTGTTGAAAGTGATGATGATGATATATAATTGATACTTTCATTTAAATAAAATCGATCCCAATTTTGAATATATAATATTACTAACTAAAAGACAGAATCCTAAAAATTTATTTACTAAAATATTTTTTTAATTTTACTTTTCTTATAAAGGCAGTTAAAATATCCCAACTTGCTTTGCTTAAAATGCTATTAATTTTATGGGTGCGTGTGTGTGTGTATATATATGTGTGTGTGTGAGAGAAGAGATTGCAACATTGAGAGAGCAATCTAATTTTTCTTCAATTTAATAGCAATTGAAAATCATAAGCCGATTTTTGTTTCTCCTCCCACATTATTTTCAAAAAAAATTATTTATTTGGTAAATGTATCTTTTCCATAAAGATTAAAAATGTTAATTCAAATATTTTCAAGGATAATAATACATAATCATTTTCCCCTTGAAAATGATCTAATGTGTGTGTGTGCGCACATGTGCATCCATGGTGTGCTCACATTTATACTATGTATGTAATAAATGAAAAGTAAAATATGCCTGCCAATTTATTAAGAGTGTTCTGTACAATTTTAAAAACACAATGGGGAAATTATAAGACAGATCAATATGATCTTCACCTTGCAAATGTAATACTATTGAGCACTGTTATAAAATCACAACTTTATTGGATTGAAGAAATAAAAAGAATGAATCATGCAAGACTTTTTAAAAGATGTTTTAGGAAGAACTCTAGCATGGTTTTCATGAAAGAGACATCTCCCTTTTCTGGTATGTATATCATCACAAAGGCATTCTAAAAAAGTATAATGTCAGTTGTTTCTAGTAGGAATATATGTCAGAGAATAAATTAGGTTGAAGAGTTATAATTAGACATGGTGCTGAAAGTATTTTAGAAAAAAAAAATTCTGCTACTGTAGTTATATATTTTTTTTGTTTTGTCTTTTTCTTTTCTTCCCCTTTTGGAGTTCGAATTGTGTGGGCACTGCCAATGACATATAAGTGTGTGTGTTAGTAGACAATAGAGACACATGCATTGATATAAACAGCATGGAGAAAATTTAGTGTTTTTGTGATTTGATATATCATTAGAAATGCAGTATTAATATATATATATAAATTGCATAATGCTAGCTAAAAACTAAAATATAGTAAATTAACTACTGTATTTCCTAATGAATAAATAAAATTCAGCAGGGCTACCTATGAAGCAAACACCAAGTCTGAATAAATAGGAAGTGCTGTTGAATTTTATGTCCTTCATTAGAAGTTGTTAATTTACTATATTTGAATTTTCAGTTGTGCGAGTGATTTATATATATTTCACCTTTATTGTTAAAAGGAGGTTGCCTTGACAGCAGTTGGAAATTGTTGATTGTTGTTATTGATATTAAGATTGTCTAAGTGGTTTTTAATATATATATATATATATATATATATATATAATATACAAATCAATATATATATCAAAATACAGTACAATTTATATAAATTATATTCTTTTAGAAGTACTTTCGACTATACACTTTGTAGTCTTTATCAACTATATAACGTTGAATAATCAAAACGAGACAACCCTTAACAATACCCATAGTTCAATTCAGATTTCCCAAAATTCTGTTATCTTAACATTTGATGACTGGCGATTCATTAACATTTGACGATTTCTTGAAATCAACATAGCCTCTTTTATTTTACGTTTATTATGACAACGTTCAATTTGAATAATTTTCATATTTTTATAATCAAATTTAAATCCATATTGACAAGATTTATTATGATCAAATATAACAGATGATGAAGGTTTATTTACATCTGTTCCATATTGATTCTCTTTTTGAATTCTATTATATAAAAGCATATGTTCTTTTATTCTCTTCTCAAATGTACACTTAGATTCACCAATGTATTGTACGCCGCATCCACATATCAATCTATATATAATAGAATTTTGATTAAACTTTGAATTTTGAATTTTAGAATTATTAAGCAATCTATTTATGTTATTTGTAGAGAAAAAAGCAATATGACACAAACCATTATAAATTTTTCAAATAAACTTGACCTGCTCATCTGATATAAATGGCATTGAAATCCATTTCATTTTGATATTTTTATTTTTAATTTTATTATAGTGTTGATTTCTTTTAAATCCTTTAATAATATTAGCAATAGCATTTTTATAATAACCAATTTTCAACAAGTCATTAACAAATAAATGTACATTTTTAATTTTATCACTAGAATATTTGCATAATTTTTCATTTCGAAATAAGAATGATTTCAATCCAGACAGCTTTTTTTCTCTACAAATAACATAAATAGATTGCTTAATAATTCTAAAATTCAAAATTCAAAGTTTAATCAAAATTCTATTATATATAGATTGATATGTGGATGCGGCGTACAATACATTGGTGAATCTAAGTGTACATTTGAGAAGAGAATAGAAGAACATATGCTTTTATATAATAGAATTCAAAAAGAGAATCAATATGGAACAGATGTAAATAAACCTTCATCATCTGTTATATTTGATCATAATAAATCTTGTCAATATGGCTTTAAATTTGATTATAAAAATATGTAAATTATTCAAATTGAACGTTGTCATAATAAACATAAAATAAAAGAGGCTATGTTGATTTCAAGAAATCGTCAAATGTTAATGAATCACCAGTCATCAAATGTTAAGATAACAGAATTGTGGGAAATCTGAATTGAACTATGGGTATTGTTAAGGGTTGTCTCGTTTTGATTATTCAACGTTATATAGTTGATAAAGACTACAAAGTGTATAGTCGAAAGTGTTTTTTTCTGAAAGAATATAATTTATATAAATTGTACTGTATTTTGATATATATATTGATTTGTATATTACATATATTGTGAAACGAATACAGATATCAAACTTTATTTCTTACATATATATATATATATATATATCAAGGTTCCATGTTTGACTTAAGCTGTTTTATTCGTCTTTGTATTTCTTTCACAGGTAGCACTGCAAAATTTTATTTATTCATTAGGCAATAGTTAATTCAATATATACATGTGTGTGCTAATATTGCATTTTTAAGAATATTGTATATAAAATCAAAGAAATCCTAACCTCTCCCCATGCTCTTTAAATCAATGGATGCCGCCCTACTGACAGATTTTACTTTGCAAATATAAAATGATATATGATTGGAAGTTCATTCTGATTAATATCATTTTATTAGATTAGCTATCTTTTTTATTTAAAAAAGGAAAACAAATACAAGTTGATTTATGTTGCATTTGCAAAATGAAGTCTGGCTATAGAAAATGATGCATTGGTTTAAACAATATGAGGAAAGCTTGATATTTATATATATAATAAAGAATGGAAATGAGAGATAATATCCATGTAAATAGAAAATAACCTTTGATGTTACCAAGAAATTATCAATTACTACTAATTGGTAATCCCTGAGACAAAATCAGTTTTTTTCCATAAAACCTACAATAGCTCTTTTGTTTGAGTTCTGTTCAAGTAAAAGATGACCCCTTGGATCCCTTTTACTTCAAATTCAAGTTCTTATATGAATTTAAACCCAGAAAGTTATTTTTTATAGGTGTGAGAATGTGAAAGAATGGCTTCTTTCTTAACAATCCGCAAATTATAAATATATATATATATCCACAGATGGCGTTCTACCAAAAACGCCCATCAAGCGTATGTTTTGTTTACATAAACGTCAGAGTAGTTAGTATTCACTATCTCTAACTATAATTCCACTTTCAGATCATGATTTCAAGCTATTTGCTATCATCAGTGAAAGACAGGAATAAAGAAACTAGATCTAAATACAAACTCTGAGCGTTTATGAAACAATTTCTATTCAGCCTGCAAGCGTGAATTTTTTAGACACGTAATGTCTTCAAACTCAGCATAGCAAACCAGATAGCTATATGGGTCTGATCTCAGTTCAGCATCACCACATAGTAGAAGCCTCTGCAATCTATATCATTGCAAGAAAGACCTCAAAGGTACATTTATGATAAACAAAAATGCAAGTTAAAAAACTTGCTAACGCTTGTATTTATGTCCACAGATGGCGTTCTACCAAAAACGCCCATCAAGCGTATGTTTTGTTTACATAAACGTCAGAGTAGTTAGTATTCACTATCTCTAACTATAATTCCACTTTCAGATCATGATTTCAAGCTATTTGCTATCGTCAGTGAAAGACAGGAATAAAGAAACTAGATCTAAATACAAACTCTGAGCGTTTATGAAACAATTTCTATTCAGCCTGCAAGCGTGAATTTTTTAGACACGTAATGTCTTCAAACTCAGCATAGCAAACCAGATAGCTATATGGGTCTGATCTCAGTTCAGCATCACCACATAGTAGAAGCCTCTGCAATCTATATCATTGCAAGAAAGACCTCAAAGGTACATTTATGATAAACAAAAATGCAAGTTAAAAAACTTGCTAACGCTTGTATTTATGTCCACAGATGGCGTTCTACCAAAAACGCCCATCAAGCATATGTTTTGTTTACATAAACGTCAGAGTAGTTAGTATTCACTATCTCTAACTATAATTCCACTTTCAGATCATGATTTCAAGCTATTTGCTATCGTCAGTGAAAGACAGGAATAAAGAAACTAGATCTAAATACAAACTCTGAGCGTTTATGAAACAATTTCTATTCAGCCTGCAAGCGTGAATTTTTTAGACACGTAATGTCTTCAAACTCAGCATAGCAAACCAGATAGCTATATGGGTCTGATCTCAGTTCAGCATCACCACATAGTAGAAGCCTCTGCAATCTATATCATTGCAAGAAAGACCTCAAAGGTACATTTATGATAAACAAAAATGCAAGTTAAAAAACTTGCTAACGCTTGTATTTATGTCCACAGATGGCGTTCTACCAAAAACGCCCATCAAGCATATGTTTTGTTTACATAAACGTCAGAGTAGTTAGTATTCACTATCTCTAACTATAATTCCACTTTCAGATCATGATTTCAAGCTATTTGCTATCGTCAGTGAAAGACAGGAATAAAGAAACTAGATCTAAATACAAACTCTGAGCGTTTATGAAACAATTTCTATTCAGCCTGCAAGCGTGAATTTTTTAGACATGTAATGTCTTCAAACTCAGCATAGCAAACCAGATAGCTATATGGGTCTGATCTCAGTTCAGCATCACCACATAGTAGAAGCCTCTGCAATCTATATCATTGCAAGAAAGACCTCAAAGGTACATTTATGATAAACAAAAATGCAAGTTAAAAAACTTGCTAACGCTTGTATTTATGTCCACAGATGGCGTTCTACCAAAAACGCCCATCAAGCGTATGTTTTGTTTACATAAACGTCAGAGTAGTTAGTATTCACTATCTCTAACTATAATTCCACTTTCAGATCATGATTTCAAGCTATTTGCTATCGTCAGTGAAAGACAGGAATAAAGAAACTAGATCTAAATACAAACTCTGAGCGTTTATGAAACAATTTCTATTCAGCCTGCAAGCGTGAATTTTTTAGACACGTAATGTCTTCAAACTCAGCATAGCAAACCAGATAGCTATATGGGTCTGATCTCAGTTCAGCATCACCACATAGTAGAAGCCTCTGCAATCTATATCATTGCAAGAAAGACCTCAAAGGTACATTTATGATAAACAAAAATGCAAGTTAAAAAACTTGCTAACGCTTGTATTTATGTCCACAGATGGCGTTCTACCAAAAACGCCCATCAAGCGTATGTTTTGTTTACATAAACGTCAGAGTAGTTAGTATTCACTATCTCTAACTATAATTCCACTTTCAGATCATGATTTCAAGCTATTTGCTATCGTCAGTGAAAGACAGGAATAAAGAAACTAGATCTAAATACAAACTCTGAGCGTTTATGAAACAATTTCTATTCAGCCTGCAAGCGTGAATTTTTTAGACACGTAATGTCTTCAAACTCAGCATAGCAAACCAGATAGCTATATGGGTCTGATCTCAGTTCAGCATCACCACATAGTAGAAGCCTCTGCAATCTATATCATTGCAAGAAAGACCTCAAAGGTACATTTATGATAAACAAAAATGCAAGTTAAAAAACTTGCTAACGCTTGTATTTATGTCCACAGATGGCGTTCTACCAAAAACGCCCATCAAGCATATGTTTTGTTTACATAAACGTCAGAGTAGTTAGTATTCACTATCTCTAACTATAATTCCACTTTCAGATCATGATTTCAAGCTATTTGCTATCGTCAGTGAAAGACAGGAATAAAGAAACTAGATCTAAATACAAACTCTGAGCGTTTATGAAACAATTTCTATTCAGCCTGCAAGCGTGAATTTTTTAGACACGTAATGTCTTCAAACTCAGCATAGCAAACCAGATAGCTATATGGGTCTGATCTCAGTTCAGCATCACCACATAGTAGAAGCCTCTGCAATCTATATCATTGCAAGAAAGACCTCAAAGGTACATTTATGATAAACAAAAATGCAAGTTAAAAAACTTGCTAACGCTTGTATTTATGTCCACAGATGGCGTTCTACCAAAAACGCCCATCAAGCGTATGTTTTGTTTACATAAACGTCAGAGTAGTTAGTATTCACTATCTCTAACTATAATTCCACTTTCAGATCATGATTTCAAGCTATTTGCTATCGTCAGTGAAAGACAGGAATAAAGAAACTAGATCTAAATACAAACTCTGAGCGTTTATGAAACAATTTCTATTCAGCCTGCAAGCGTGAATTTTTTAGACACGTAATGTCTTCAAACTCAGCATAGCAAACCAGATAGCTATATGGGTCTGATCTTAGTTCAGCATCACCACATAGTAGAAGCCTCTGCAATCTATATCATTGCAAGAAAGACCTCAAAGGTACATTTATGATAAACAAAAATGCAAGTTAAAAAACTTGCTAACGCTTGTATTTATGTCCACAGATGGCGTTCTACCAAAAACGCCCATCAAGCGTATGTTTTGTTTACATAAATGTCAGAGTAGTTAGTATTCACTATCTCTAACTATAATTCCACTTTCAGATCATGATTTCAAGCTATTTGCTATCGTCAGTGAAAGACAGGAATAAAGAAACTAGATCTAAATACAAACTCTGAGCGTTTATGAAACAATTTCTATTCAGCCTGCAAGCATGAATTTTTTAGACACGTAATGTCTTCAAACTCAGCATAGCAAACCAGATAGCTATATGGGCGTTTTTGGTAGAACGCCATCTGTGGACATAAATACAAGCGTTAGCAAGTTTTTTAACTTGCATTTTTGTTTATCATAAATGTACCTTTGAGGTCTTTCTTGCAATGATATAGATTGCAGAGGCTTCTACTATGTGGTGATGCTGAACTGAGATCAGACCCATATAGCTATCTGGTTTGTTATGCTGAGTTTGAAGACATTACGTGTCTAAAAAATTCACGCTTGCAGGCTGAATAGAAATTGTTTCATAAACGCTCAGAGTTTGTATTTAGATCTAGTTTCTTTATTCCTGTCTTTCACTGACGATAGCAAATAGCTTGAAATCATGATCTGAAAGTGGAATTATAGTTAGAGATAGTGAATACTAACTACTCTGAAGTTTATGTAAACAAAACATACGCTTGATGGGCGTTTTTGGTAGAACGCCATCTGTGGACATAAATACAAGCGTTAGCAAGTTTTTTAACTTGCATTTTTGTTTATCATAAATGTACCTTTGAGGTCTTTCTTGCAATGATATAGATTGCAGAGGCTTCTACTATGTGGTGATGCTGAACTGAGATCAGACCCATATAGCTATCTGGTTTGCTATGCTGAGTTTGAAGACATTACGTGTCTAAAAAATTCACGCTTGCAGGCTGAATAGAAATTGTTTCATAAACGCTCAGAGTTTGTATTTAGATCTAGTTTCTTTATTCCTGTCTTTCACTGACGATAGCAAATAGCTTGAAATCATGATCTGAAAGTGGAATTATAGTTAGAGATAGTGAATACTAACTACTCTGACATTTATGTAAACAAAACATATGCTTGATGGGTGTTTTTGGTAGAACGCCATCTGTGGACATAAATACAAGCGTTAGCAAGTTTTTTAACTTGCATTTTTGTTTATCATAAATGTACCTTTGAGGTCTTTCTTGCAATGATATAGATTGCAGAGGCTTCTACTATGTGGTGATGCTGAACTAAGATCAGACCCATATAGCTATCTGGTTTGCTATGCTGAGTTTGAAGACATTACGTGTCTAAAAAATTCACGCTTGCAGGCTGAATAGAAATTGTTTCATAAACGCTCAGAGTTTGTATTTAGATCTAGTTTCTTTATTCCTGTCTTTCACTGACGATAGCAAATAGCTTGAAATCATGATCTGAAAGTGGAATTATAGTTAGAGATAGTGAATACTAACTACTCTGACGTTTATGTAAACAAAACATACGCTTGATGGGCGTTTTTGGTAGAACGCCATCTGTGGACATAAATACAAGCGTTAGCAAGTTTTTTAACTTGCATTTTTGTTTATCATAAATGTACCTTTGAGGTCTTTCTTGCAATGATATAGATTGCAGAGGCTTCTACTATGTGGTGATGCTGAACTGAGATCAGACCCATATAGCTATCTGGTTTGCTATGCTGAGTTTGAAGACATTACGTGTCTAAAAAATTCACACTTGCAAGCTGAATAGAAATTGTTTCATAAACGCTCAGAGTTTGTATTTAGATCTAGTTTCTTTATTCCTGTCTTTCACTGACGATAGCAAATAGCTTGAAATCATGATCTGAAAGTGGAATTATAGTTAGAGATAGTGAATACTAACTACTCTGACGTTTATGTAAACAAAACATACGCTTGATGGGCGTTTTTGGTAGAACGCCATATGTGGACATAAATACAAGCGTTAGCAAGTTTTTTAACTTGCATTTTTGTTTATCATATATATATATATTGTAATGATACATAATGTAGAGTATTTAAACAATATTAAATATATTGTCAAATTTCAATTTTTAACTGAAATTAAATGATCAATTAAAATAGCTGTAAGGGTAAGATGATGATGATGTGATATGATGCATTGTGACTCCTCCTTAAACAGTGTCAGGAATCTCTCAGCAACTATGCCCAGAGAAACCTGTTAGCCACTTTACCTACCATTCCCCACTCTAAGTTTTCCAGTATTGTGCTCCATCCCATTTCCACAACATAATCTTTGTCAACTATATGGCCTTTATATCTAAATCCTTTTATCTTTTCCCAAACCCAACATAACCAATAATCCACTTTCTGTATAATCACTTTTTTTCATATTTATTCTTCCATAACTTCATTATTTGTACCCTTTCTCTTTTCAAGCATTTACATTCAATTAACAAATGCCTAATATTTTCTATTCCCTCCTTACACAATTTACAGACTAAATCACCCATATTTTTCCATTTACATCTATATTCTCTTGTTGTTAAATATGTAAATTTATTGGAAGCACCATCTATAACTTTATCATATAATCAATTTACCTATTCCCACTATGTATTTATGTTTTATAATGCTAGCTGTTTTCATGAGGTAATTAGTTGTAAGATTTATAATTAAAAACTTGATATCCTATAATCACACACTTCAAATAATAAAATTTATTTTGGTATTCTAATAATGCATAGAAGAGAAGAAAGCTGGACAAACAGTTTAAATTTTAACAAAGCAAAATTATTTTAATAAAACCAAAAATAATAGCGAATACAAACAAGGATTCGGATATAGCATAAATGTGCCTTAACCGACCTAAAAAAATGTACAAATAATATTTAAAATACAGGCATTCTTCATATACCTGGAGCTTAATTGTAAATATAGGGGATTTGAACTCAGACTTTCAAGCACTCTTCAACTATCCACACTATCTCATACCACTCATACTCATGACTACACCCGTGTAGAAAAGATAAACAATCACCATATATGCATTTTATGCTGAACCAGCACTCATCAGTTGATCCAGATTATCATCCCCCACACATATATATAACCAGTGCTCAGTTTATATAGCAAATCTTCATACTTTATGGACAGGCTTCAATGTACTCCAATCTCCAACTTTTCAGCCATTCATACCATGAAAATCTGATGATGGAAAGACCAAATCCCATGCTGTTGCCAATATTATTGCCATGCCCATGTTGACCTCAAGTCACTCTGACCTCTAAATACATAAAAGAAGGATGGGCAAGATGTCTCAGTTGTATGAGATAATGTTAATAGTTGAAGGGTGCTTGAAAATCTGAGTTCAAATCCCCTATATTTAAAATGTAAGATGTCTAAAACAAAAATATTTTTTAAAAAAGATAAATATTTACAATACAATTTCTTATTTAAAACTTCGAAAGCACTTAGCACAGATAAACATATAATTTTTACAAAATTAAACTTCTTTAACAAGTGTGTTAGCGCAGCAAGTGTGTTAGCGCAGAAATATTGATATAATAAAATGCTCTATAAATGTAATATTAGTAAAATAAACAAATTGATAAATGAATCAAATAAAAATAAATTTCTCATCCAGGTATATTTGGTTTTCAACTTTTCTGAATCTTTGAGCTCAAACAGAATATAAAATTAATTAGTACTATTGTTTTACCATATTCTTTGCCCAATTGGGTATTTGTAATAACAAGACAGATGTCTTTATTCTTTTGGGGGTACCTTTGCCTTAGATATATAAAACTAATTACTTTAGAAATTATTTAAATCCTGATTATCCAACATAGAAGTTCAATTCTTGCAGTCCTCTCCGAAGATTACTATTTTAACTTTTCTTTTTTTTATACAATACCTGGCTCTATATATAATATTGAAAGTAAATTCTTGCTTTTGATCAGTTATGTCTATAAGTAGTAAAATGCATCCGAAATTCAGGAAAGGGACATTTGGCAGATTCAAATCATTCCCTACGAACGCTTCAATAAGATTTTCATTCAGACAGGTTTCAAATTTCAATCCTAGCAGATTATCACAGCTAGGATATTGGATTAGTCAAATGCTCCAATTTTCAATGATACCCTGAAGTTTTTTTATAACTCTTTAAAGCACCAATATTGTTAATTTTTCTTCTTCCCTTCTAGTTACTTTGCCAACTATATATCATGGTTTCACTGGCATGGATTTAATTGGCAATTGAAATCTCTCTATTTTTGACATAACTGCTTATAGATAATCGTACAATGTCTGACTATTTTTGAAAAGTTAATTACTTAATTATAACCCATTTTAAATTAAATTATCGTTTATAACTTACCAATCTAAAAACATAGATTTATAAACAAGATAACTCTGTTACAAAGCAAAACATAACTGTAAATAGTCAAAATAAGAGTCATAGATCACATGACCCTATTCTCTTAAGCTTGTAAGTTATAAACAATGAGGATTGCCAATTCCTCAACAAGCTTTGCGATAAATGCTTAGCTAGAGAAAGCATTTAAAATATCTCTGTCAGGACCCCTCCCCAAACCTCTGACCATATTTTTGTGCTCTGGCACTCCTCAGAGAGGTGCTAGTATAAGTGCTAGTTTCTGAACCTACCTAGTACCTCTCAGAGGAGTGCCAGAGCATGAAACCATAGTTAGAGGTTGGGGAGGGGGGTCCTGACAGAGATATTTTAAATGCTTTCTCTAGCTAAGCATTTATCACAAAGCTTGTTGAGGAATTGGCAATCCTCATTGTTTAAAACATAACTGTTTTTGTTTTTTTTACATTTCATTCTTTTCACTTCTAAGTATTATATTATTTATATTCATTTTATTTGAATAAAAAAAAATGATCATTTATATAGTATGTCATTAATTTATTTAATCTATGTTATTTGATTTTAAGTAATTTACAGTATTGGTAAACTATTGATTAATAACATTATATAATCTTTATTTTAAAATAATTATATAAGTGTATTTTATATGTGTTCATTTCTAAAAATTGTCCTTTTAAACCTTAAATATATATGCATACATATATTATGTTGAGAATTATGAGACAAATCAATCTCAATATATATAATACTAAATAGTATGCATGGTTATGATTATATATATATTAAATGCTACATAATATTTAAATACAAATATAGTATATAAGTATATAGGACCATTAATAAAGGTGGGATTCCACCTTTATTATTAAAAGGTTGCCTTGACAACAGTTTGAAATTGTTGATTGTTATTGGTATTGGAATTGTCTAAGTGTTGACTGGTTTTTAAGTATAGTATAAATACTTGAAGCTAGATGTAATTAGAGGGGATTTGATCCTAGACTTTTAAGCTTCCTTTAGTCATCCATTCCATCTTATACAATCAACACCCATGATTACATACATGTGAAAAAGATAAATGATCTCCAATATACATATTTCATGCTGAACCAGCACTCATCAGTTGGCCCAGATCTTCATCTTCCATAATATATATCATTGCTTGGTTTATATTAAGATAGCAAATCTTCAAATCTTAATGGACAGGCTTCAATTTTTTCCACTCTTCAGCCATCTATATCATTGAAAATCTGATGATGGCATGTTCAAAGCTCTTGTTTGCCAATTTTATTGTCATAAATAAAATTACATTAATTAAGTTTTAAGATGTATTATCTTAATATAAATCGAGCACTGATTATATATATGTGCTGGAGATAATAATCTGGTCCAACTGATGAGTGCTGGTTCAGCCCAAAATACATATATTGAAGATACATTTATCTTTTTTTTACATATATGTGATTGTGTATATCGATTGTATAAGATGAAGTGGATGACTGAAGGGAACTTGAAAATCTGGGTTCAAATCCCTCTAATTACACCTAACTTAAAGTATATATATATACTATACTTGTATTTAAATATTATATATTCGACCTGTATTCTGTCCATTCCTCTTCTATGTATTTAAATGGGTTTAAGGTCCTACATATGAGGAGTCAGAATGATTTATGGACAACATGGGTCTAATAAAAAAATTGGCAAACAAAGACTTTGAACATGCCATCATCAGATTTTCAATGATATAGATGGCTGAAAAGTTGGGGAGTGGAGAAGATTGAAACCTGTCCATTAAAGTTTGAAAATTTGCTATCTTAATATAAACTGAGCACTGGTTTTATATATATGTTGGAGATGGTGATGCTGACCAACTGATGATTGTTGGTTCAAACAGAATACGTATATTGGGGATCATTTATCGTTTTGCCATTATGTGATTATGTGTATTAGTTGTATAAAATGGAATGGATGACTAGAGAAAACCTGAAAGTCTGGGTTCAAATCTTTTCTAATTATAAATAGTATATAATATGACTGCAGTTAATGAAATATTTATTGGTGATTTGTAAGCAATTGACCAATTAATTTTTGTGTATTTTTAATTTGTAAACAGTATATGTCTAGCTTAACTGAATTATTTGAAATAAATAATAGGTACATTTTAAGCATTCTACTTTCCAACGGTATATGAATGATAGTTTTTAATATAAGAATAATAGCTGCTAAAATATTTTTTACAACATAACTTAAGTATATTACTTGATCTGTGTCATTCAATGTATATTCTATTATTAATAGTGCAACAAATATTTTCATTATATTCTATGCACAATGCAGTGAAATAAAGATTCTATTATCTCATACAGTGGATTATGACAGATTAAGAAGAGATACAGGATTACTTGAAAACAGAACATGTCTTTTTTTTTGGTCAATTGCATATGAATTTCCATGCTGCATTACATATTCAATGGTTTTCTTAATCAATGCTCATATAATTATTAGGAGTGAAGATAGAGGTCTCTCCTACCAAAATTAGCATAATTAATTAAATTGTACCAATATTATTTTATAAATTGAACTGTTTTTGAATTATTATTTTAATGTGCAATCAGTTGATAACTATTTTAAAATTTGTTGTTATTCAATTTTAGAATATGATATTTGTTTCTGAAATAAATAGATTATATTTGTCTCATGGCCCATTTTTCCAGCAGTACACTTTTTCATGTAAATCCATTACCCAAACTTGAGACCACATTTTATACTATAATTAAAGCAAAAAATTGTTACTTTTTAGTGTCCTATAACAAAATACTATTTTGGTGAATAATTTTATAACACTAAACACAAAATTAGAGAGGCATTCCACATAGCCAAGGACCCCAAGACCATTAATAGAAGGGAAGCCTACTTTGTTCTTTCCAAGAAATGGCAGCTGTAAACAATTTGCATTAATTTGCATAAAACACTTAACAAAACATAGATTTTACAGACTATTAGTAGCTTTGATTATGAGAGCAAAGTCTCTTGAAAGTGCTTAGCTAAGCTAAATTTAAATTGTACTTTTAATTCTAAGATCGAACTAGCTTCATTGTCTGTGTGTTATGCACATGTATGTACTGTATGTTATTATCCAATGAAGTAAATAATGTACCTATTTATAGAATAAGATGATTTTATGAAGTCCTTTTATTAACCAACAGTAACTATAATCAGTATGACATATCACTATAAATATTTAAATATCTTAATTTTAATTAAACTGATGTCTGTCCCAGTATCTTCCTAAATATGTTTCTGTATTGTAAAAATCAAATTAGTTTGAATTTGGCTTGTTTAATTTAAATTTTACACTTCTCTCCACCATCTTTGTGTTTTAGTAGTATTTTATACCAGTTGTAGTGATAATAGTTGTAAATTTAAAGTGTTCTTTTTTAACTCACATATAATAAAATTTATTGTAACTAATGGCAACAATAATAAAAAATCAAATTTATTTCATTATATTAATTGGTTATAAGAAAGCAATCAACTGATTATAAAAAGCTGTCAACTAAATCCAGTTTAATAAATGTAATTTTATTTATTTTTATGATGTTATGAATATAGACCTGGGTTTCGTTTTACGCGATAGATAGGTTCCTCAGAAAACACGCACAAATGAAATTGTGCAAAAATAGACATAACTTACATTGAAAAAGGGGGGATGCGGTCTGTGATTTTTCAAAATTCGCGTAAAAGCAAAGCACCAATGTAAAATTACTTTAAAATTCGCGCAAAAAAAAAAGAAAATAAAATATGACTAATAAAAAATTTCAAATTTGAAAAAAATTGATACAAGACAAACTTTTTTTAACTATAATATTTAATTTTATTCAAAATAATATATTTTATGCATAATTTACAGTACAGTAATTTACATTTTTTTATACACATTTTAATTATTATGATTTTCTGGTGACAACATAATTAGTAATTACTCTTTGAGACAATGATTTTATTAATTGTTTACGAAGCTCGTGATATACAGACATACAACCATTTAGCTCTCATTGGAATTTAAGAGCATGTTAATGATTAGTGTCATTAATAAGAAAATAATAATTGATTATGTTCTTTTTTAAAATGCAAAATTAACATGCACAATGTTTGAACCAATTTACATTATAATCTTGTAAAATTTAATATGTGTATACATAAAATGTGGAAATCATGATTTTAATTTCATTAGTGCATAAAATCTTACTATTATAAAGCACTGAAAATATTGAAATTACTAAGATGAAAGTCGAATTCCAATAATGTGCTATTACTTTCAATATAATGTAAGTGTGCGAAATTTATTATTTAAAGTAATAGTGCATTATTGGAAATCGACTTCCGGTGAAACACGAATCGCATAACTTCAAAATCATGTTAAATAAGTCCACGTAAAAAGAGACCCAGGTGTACATTTTTAATCTTTTTATACAAATAATTTAATAGTTCTTGAAAATAATGTTTATTATTATAATAATGGAATTTGAAATGATAATTATATGAAACAAATACATTTTAGGTTCGCTATGAGATACTGCTTGTAATAGAACGTTACTATAGTGTGTTGTAGCCATTTCAGGTTAAATAAAAAAAATTATGATCTTTAAAAAATAGAGAACTGTTAAATTAGAACATTAACTTTATAACTCTCATACCATTGGTTGTTTTCCTCAGAAAAAGCATAGTAGTTCTACTGTTTTGTTATCATATCTGGTATTGGTGGATTTTTAAATGTAGATTTTGTTATACTGATTTTGTTGATTTTTTAATTGAAAAAAAAATCTAAAGAGGTTAGTATCCTACACCCAACCCCCAAATATCAGTAGTCTTTACTCTATTGTTCTTGGAGAAAAGGTCTTTTAAGAGCATTCTTTCCTTCTAGTCTTGTTTTCATTCAATGTTCTTGGAATAAACAAAATGATTTTTTGCTTGTTTGTGAAGTATTTCTGATTAATTTTACCACTAATTGTTTGATAATTATTTAAAATATAAAGGAATAGATTTAATTTTATTCATTTATGTTTTATTTTTACAAATAGAAGTTAATAAAATTGACCATAATATAACAATGAAAATCAGACATATATTTTACCATGCTTTTTTTTATTGCACAACATCATCACCTATCAAAATTGGCATTGTATTAGTTTTTTCAAATATTTTAATAATTATAAAGCAAATATCAGATTTTAAAGCAGACTGATAGACTTATCACAAATCCATATTCATTTATTCACATCCAAAAAAGAACATCAAATAAAATTTGTTCATTTTCTAAAAGAGTCATCATCGGTGATGTTTATATTTTTGTTCTTTATACTAATCATTTTTTAAATATTAATAAAGTTCAAATTTGACTTTTTAGAATATTATTCATTTATAAAATTAAATTGTAAAGAAATCAAGTCCAATTAATTTTGAGTATAAAATAAAGATTTTATCTGAAATGAAAGGTTGAGCATTTTGAAAAACTTCCACCAGGTGCAACAATAAAAAATGTCGAATTGTTAAAAGGATCTCATTAGATTTCAAAGTAAAAACAGAAGTTAACCTTACAATAAAAAAAAATAGTTGTTGTCTTATATAATAATAACTTTTATTTTTATTTTCTGCTAAATATATTAATAACTCTAGATTTATGTTTAAATATACCATTGTATATATGTAGCATAAAATTTATAAATCAAAACAAGATTGTATCAAAGTGATGAGAGCTAATATTTTTATTACTTCTAATTACAAATAATATATACAATGAACTCATTCATTCTATCTGAAAAAAAACTCAAATGATAATTTTAATTATGAGTTATCAGGAAAATGAAAAGAAAGACCATTATTTTTCTTGATTTTAAATTCAGAGGTAAAACCCAACAAAATCATCTTTCTGGCTGATGCATATTGGGGAGAAGGTTAGTTTGTGCTAATAACCTATATGGATAATCACATCGTAATAACAGCTGCAACAACTACAGTGTATGAAGTGGGTATTTGAAATTTGCCTTGCTTGGTTTCTTGATGGCTTCAGAGAGGAATTAAAGAATTTCCTTTCAGTTAACAGCAAATTTCTTTCTGCAGCTATTTTAATAAATGGAAAGTTAAAATCTTAAACTAGATCCAAGCGATTTAAGAGACCTAATAAGAGAATACCTATGTGATGGATTAATGAACTAAGGAAGTTTGCTGTTGTGTTGTGGAAAAGACAGACTAGATATCAGAGAGAGTGGAATAAACTTTGAAATATTTTAATCCTAAAGTGGATCGATAATGTTTGAAAATGACGATGATGAATACGAATTTTTCAATTTCACTACCTATATTTTAATAATATGAATAAAAACACCGGAATAAATAAACACCCGCAAGATGTATCTTTAGGTTAAGTTATACATACATAAATCCATTCATACATAACTTCTGATAATATATATGAATGTTAGCTTGCTATCTATTCAAAAAACTTCAATATAATATATGGAACTGATTTATGGTTGAGAGTAATGTTTTACTATTTGACAAATTCGTGTTTATATATTTTTATTATTTAAAAATATTTTTATCTAAAATGCAGTATTTTTATTTAACAGATTAAAAAACACATTTTGTAATAAAAAAAAATAAACACTACCTATAGATAAAAACACGTAAAAACAAAAGTATTAACTAGATAATAATTCTGTTAATATTTTTTGTGTGTGTTTCAATTATAATATATAATGAAATACCTCCCAAAACATTTTTTTCTAATTTAATCTGCGCTGGTCAGTATAATTTTAAGCATTAACTGCGCAATCCAATTAACAAATTAGCTTCTCTACCGCTGATGCTCTTGCGAGTAATTAGGGCGCACTACAGATGTTTGTTTGATTTCAAATTGCTCTACAACAAAGACTAAGACGGTTATCTCTCTTGATACCAATTTGATTCTCTTCGTGGTTGTTGCTCAAAAACTTTCCTCACATATGCGAAGTTTCAAGCTGTAATCTGCATAGAGTTTTCATTAATTAATGTTAGTTTTCCATTAAGAAATTAACTGCACGTGTTTTAAAAATATTGAAATTAAATTTTATATAAATTTATTTATAGTTATGAGTATATGTGCATATGTATGTGTTTGTTGATGGCATCGTGTGTATTTTAATTTATTGATTTAAAAACGATAGTTATCTGAATATATATATATATCAATAAAAAAGCAATTATTAGAGATTAATCTGTTTCTATTTTCCTCTCCCTTAAAGCAGATTGTTGATGTATGTGTATATACATATATAAACAGACCACTTTTGAGGAAACTCCACAGAAAGACAGTAAGAAAAATTAGGTTACCAGGCTTGGCCAGATTATAGTGTTTCTATTTTCTTTTTTTATCTAACTGAAACGAACTTAAGTTTGGTTGATAATTCTCTGGCTATCTAAAAAAAAAAAAAAATACTAAATTCATCCTAAATTTGAACTCAGTTGGAAAGTTTTAGCACAATACCCTAAAAGTCTTTGTTATATAATATATAGGCAAGAATGTTTTGTATAGTGATTTCTAACATCTGTAAGAGAAATGTCTCACAAAATTCATCTAATTGTCAAGCATTGGTAGCCGAGGGGTCAGCGCAGCCGCCTTGCAGATGGTTGTCGCAGGTTCACTTCCCAGCCGATGCTTTGGCATATGAAAAAATTCATCTAATTCCTCCAATCCTTAACTTCTATCCTTCACATAATTTCAGCAAATTTTTTTATATTATTCATTCCTCTAACATGTGGTCTCTTTCAATATTTTTTTTTCAATCTTTTGGGTCCAATTTAAAACTTCATTTACCCATCTAGTCTACTAATATGCTCACTCCAGCTCTATTTTAGTCATTTAATTAAAGAATTAAAGATATCAATGGTGATTGTTCATTCTCTCATTTAATATTTCATGCTTATCTCTCCTTATTTCATAGTATGATCTAAAATCTCTACATTGTTTTTCTATTAAGCATCCAAGCATCTAAACCATATGTAAGAAATGGTAGAAGATATCTATTATCTCCCCTTTTAAAACATATAGCAAAGTTCTTTTTAATATTAGAATCTAAATATGTGATTCACACCCAACAATTGGAGGGACCATATGTAGCAGAAGGTTTTTTTTTTTGTGGTATGCACAAAGGTGGATGGATTCCTCTTTCTTGTCTACATTCATGCATACCCTCATACATTAAACTGATACCTAAAAGAAAAGAGATTAAGATCTAAATAACTACTGATTTTTACCCTTAACCTATCACATACATATATATTGTCATATTTTAAAAAATATGTATAAAAATGCAACAGCAACAATTAGATTACATAACAATAGTAGGAAAGTCAACATTGAGAAGGGTATAAGACAGGGTGGCTCTATATCACCAAAACTTTTTACTGCTGCAAAAAGTATTTTGTGGATTAAAATGGGAAGCTAAAGGAGTGAAAGGAAATGGAGATTATTTAAGTCATTTAGATTTTGCAGATGATGTAGTTGTTTTTGCAAATAATGCTTCAGGGCTGCAGGAAATGTTGCAGAAGTTATCAGATGAAAGTAAAAAAGTAGGGCTAAAGTAATGTTCAATAGATTTTCTCAAAATATGAAAATAAAGATTGATTATGAAGAATTAGAAGAAGTTAACAGTTACAAATACCTTGGTCAGATTATTAATACAGATGGAAACATAATGGAGGAAATTTAATTATAGAATTAAACTTGGTTGGAGTGCTTTTGGTAGAAATAACTTGATACTAAAAGGAAATATGCCTATGTGTTTGAAAAGGAGTTTTTTAATAAATGTGTTTTGCCAGTTCTTACTAATGGATCTGAGACTTGGACACTTAATAGAAGAGCAATACAGAGACTTCAAACCACTCAAAGAAGTATGGAGAGATGCATGTTGGGAGTAACAAGAAGAGATCGAAAACGCAATATATGGTTAAGAGAACAAACAGGTGTTACTGATCTCATTGAAAAAGTTAAAAGACTAAAGTGGAGTTGGGCTGGACATATTGCTAGAAGAGATGATAATAGATGGACAATTGAAATTTTAAACTGGATTCCAAGAGATTGTAAAAGATCCAGAAAGAGGCCACATGTGAGATGGCTGGATGAAATAAGAAAGTGTGCAAGGGTGATATGAAGAAGAGAAGCTAAAGATCAAAAAAGATGGATTGAACTTGGAGAGACCTTCATCCTGCAGTGTATTAATAATGGTTGATGATGATGATGATGATGATGACTCCTGCTATTACGGATTTTGAACCCAGAGAGATGTTGCTTGATCCTTTGATTCAGGGTATATTTGTATCACTGAAGTCGGAATGTTTAAAATAAATATCTCTGTTAATGGGAGTGGGTATCGTATATTATATACCTACAAGTAATGATCGTGATATGTGGGTAAGAATGTGACTAAGGAAAATTTAACCACAGAAAAATAAACCAAGAATAGTCTTTTAACATTTGAATAAACTTAATGAACATATTTACATTGATCATTATTTTAACAAGAAAATTTAAGACAGAATTAGGAAAAACTCATTTAGGCATATATAATCACTCTTTATTTATGCTTGGTTTATATCAATATCCCACATCCTGATCCCATAAATAGCCACTAAATGTCCCATTAATATGAACGATTTTCATATTCTATACAATATTGCTATACATAGCACAGTATTCATTTATTTTTGGTTTAAAAGACCCCCCCCCTGTTATGTACGATGTGTGTGCGATGAAGGAGAGTTATAAGTTTATGACACAAATAATTAAAAAAATATGTAAAGAAAATATATTTAAAAAAATATTAATAATTAACACAAATTTTAGAATAAACAATTACTGAACGTGTATGTGTTAAATATATATGAATGTTGAATTTAAATATGTATTAGGTGACCTCTTACCTTGTCCTATTTATATTGATCAGATTATTTCATAATCAAGAGCATATCTCATAGATTTTGTTTATCCAAGGTAATAAAAGAAATTTCTTTTTATTTTTATTTCATAAATCTTAAATTAAGGCTATTTGGCCCTACATTAAAATAAAGAAAATAGAATTTTTATATATAGCATACAAATAACTAAATATAGATGACATCAACTTTATAACTTGTCTTTAAAGTTCATATAGACACTGTTCTAATGTCTTGTTCTCATAGCCCATGGTAGTTTCTTTACACGTAGCTGGGAGTTTGAACATGCGATGGATAGGTTGATTTTACTAGCCTTTGAACTGGAGTTTTGAAATGAAGAGTAAAAAAAAAAAATCATAAATGGATCGGTCAATGTTTATCAATCAATCCAGCATGGAGAGATAGGACAATCCCATATTAACCTTGACGATAGCTCCCGGTCAATGATGAGCTCAAACTGGAGTTTTGAAATGAAGAGTAAAAAAAAGAATTCATAATGGATTGGTTCGATGTTTATCAATCCAAGCATGGAGAGATAAGATCATCCCATATTCAACTTGATGATAGCTTCCGGTCAACAATAACCTTGATCTGGAGTTTTAAAATGAAAGAGAAAAAAAAATTCATAATGGATTGGTATGATGTTTATCAATCCATGCATGGAGAAATAGGACAAATCCATATTAATCTTGATGATAGCTCCCTGTCACTGATGAGCTTCCTTCCACGATGATCCCATTGCAATTAGCACTGCATAATTATTTTAGTCAATACTTATATTAATTTTTGTAATTTAAGATGATTGGAGAAACATCTATATTTCTTCTGCTATTGCATGTTTTAAATTTAAATCTGGAAATCTATAGTGAGGAATCAGTGATGATTTTAGAGATTCGAATACTTTATTTTGTTTGCAAATTATTAATTTTCAAATTCTTTGCTCAGACGTTTTCAGAGCTGAACATTTCTCCTCACTTTTAAAATTCTTGTATTTCTTCAATAGTATTAGAAGTCTGAATTGGTTGATACAGATCTTCAAACTTTTCTTTCAGCTCCTTTGTGCAGGAAATGGTACATTTTTCTTTTTTAACAGATAGAGGAATTTTTTTTCATTCCTTGAACAAAAAAGTTTGTTATATATTTCTTATATTAAACTAGTTCATGCGCATCATTTTTACTTTATTGTTGACATCTTTACTACATATTAACATAAACAACTTGTTAAAAAAAGAAAATATAAGAAAAGAAAGATTTAGTTGTTTTTTTTTTTTACTTTAATATTATTTGTATGTATTTTTTTTTATTTCATTCACTCATCCAATCTGTTGTATGTTGTTTTTTTGTGTTGGTAATCATAATACATTTTATGTTCATTGTTGTAATGATTATTTGTCACATCCATTTGACCAACTTGGTTTAAACTTTGGTTTAATGTTTATTTATATTGGGCTGAAGCTGTGATAAATGGTTTGTCATTTTATGTGCCCTAACATTACCTAAATGCCACATGATCACCATTTCTTATGCTAGCATATAATTGTTATTACTCTGGTTGGCACTGAGTGGCACTGTATTATTCATTAATGAGTAATGCTAATATCATGGGGCTTGAATTAGGATTGGGTCTCATGTTGTGTACTAAGCATTGGAGGGTGTTGGAGGTATCCATAACAATATATATATACTTCAAAAAATACATTATTTTCATCTTTCCTATGTTTCAACTATTTTTCTGTAGTCATTATCAAGGATCTACTATATATATATATATAAAAACAAAAAAAGACTTATAAATCCAATAAATAATATTATATTTCAACCAGAGGACTGGTTTTCATCAGAAAGAAAAAAAATACACATTAATAGTATAAATATATATTTTCTTAAATCATAAAATAATATTTCTTTACCATCTATCTACAAATCATTTTATTATATAATTTACATTTTTCTTACCTCCTTATATTCTTATTTTTTTTTACATATATCCAGTGTTTGTTACATCTTACACCAATATTTATAAGCCCATCAATGCTAAACAATTTCTTAAACTATTTTTTGTATCTTATAAATTACTTTAAATTACAAAACATTTTTTTTAAACAAACATAAATCCACCAATACAAAAATATTTTATATATTTCTATTTTTATATTTTATAAAATACCTTTTAATTACAAAAATTTCCTTAACAATTTGTTCTATTCAAAATTGGTTCTTCTTTGTTAATATATAAACATTCCTTTACCATTCTTTCTTTAATAACATCTGCTGTTTTCTTTGATCATAAAAAAACCATGTAATTTATCTTTAATTTTGATCTTAAAAATGCTAATATTCTTCATGAAGAGAGAAGCCATAATAAAAGAAAAAATAAGAAGGCCATTTGCATAAATAGAAATAGGACATCTATGATTGGTCAGCAATCTGCTTACATTAAAATCAGGAATCTTAGGATATAAATTGATGATGTTTGCTTCCATTATATTTGAATTTAAATGACTTGAATAGATTAAGAGATTATCTGAAAGTACTTTGTGATTTGTTGTAGTTTTCATAAATGTATTATTGCCATTACATTCATTTTTTTTTATTAGAATATTTATTATTCCTGTAATGAACATTTTACTTTATTTAAATATTTTTAAACATTATTTACAAAAAATATATTTATATAAAAAATTACAAAACTATAATGATAAAATTACAAAAAATGGAGAAATAAATTGTTTACATTTTGAATTTAACCAATACTGCTTATAAGTGGTATCAATTGGAAGGTTACTTTTGTGAAAATTGGTATCCTTTATTGTAATTAAATAAATTTGTTTTGATTATAAGCATTAAAAAACTATATAATATTTGCATTTAAAAAGTAGAAAAATATAATCATAAAAAAAATGGAAAAATAAAAATGCTTACATTTAGACTACAATCAGTATAAGATACCTCTAATGTAAACAAGATATATAAATATTTGTATTATAAGCAAAATTCATACTATTTTGTTTATAAAATACAGATACACTTACAATGATACTGAGATGGCCATCTCTTCAATTTACAAAATTCTAGAATAGTATGACATACTGTTCATAGCTGGTGAGTGTTAATAAGCTTAATTGCAGTGAGTTGCATGTTTTAGCAGAATTTAGGTTTACACTTGGAAATAATATAAAAAATATAAATAAATATTTAAATAACTTTTATTTACATAATTGCATTAAAAAGTAAAAAACAAAATTCTTCATATTTTATAAATAAAAGCATGGGATTTTTATAAATGTTAGTACAGTAATTCACAAGCCAGATACCCAAAGCATCATTTAAATAAACTTATAACTAACTTATTTTTTATATCAATGCCAATCTATTTGCCATCTAAAAAAGATCATTTTTACATGGTGAATAGATTGCCATTGATACAACAAAATAGGCATTAAAGTACCACATTTTTCTAAAAAATAAGACCTAACCAGAAAATAAGTCCTTGCATGATTTTTCAGGATGTTGCTAATATAAAATCTGCTCCAAGTATAAGCCCTAGTTAAGACTCAGTCTGATGGGTGGATTTTATTCAACTGTTGAAATTTATGATGGATATATTGAATTACAAAGTAATGAATATTGTGTTCAAAACATATATATATATATATATATTACAACTACCATAAGAAAAGAAAAACATTTCAAATTAAAGTAATAAATTGAAACTTGGAACAAATGTTACTCTAAATTATTTTGCAGGCAGACTCAAAACTAGTTATCTTAATAAACTTGCAAACACAATTTTACTTTTTATTTATCAATACGCCTTTATTCAGTCTATGAGAATTTCTCTTTCATCTGATGTTCAACCATATATATTGTAAATATATCAACATTGACATCTGAAAAGGCTGAAACTTATTACTAGCGGGCAATCTTACTTCACAAATTAATCAAGCCAGCTTAATATTTTACATATTATTTTAAATTAAGTATTTTCAACATGTAAATAACTTTTAATATTCTCATTCTGTGATATGATTGTAATCTTAAACGTGGCATATTCAATCTATAGTAAAAGCTATTTACATCCTGTTGAAATTGGTAATATGGAATAAATGTAGATTTTAGTACTTAAATAAATGTGTACTTGTCAAGCATTGGTGGTCGAGAGGTCAGCGACAGTCCCGGGTTAGCAGGTTTGCTTCCTAGCTGATGCTATGACATATGAGAAAAAATAAATAAATGTGTACTTGAATATATGTTTTGGTATATAAAAAAGATGACATTCTCATAAAACAAACCCTAGGCTGTCTTTTAGAGCAAAAATTAATATAAGACCAAGTCTTATTTTGGAGAAAACGTGGTAGATACTACTAGCATCAATGGTAGATACTACTAGCATCAGAGTTACATATAAAATTAAAATTTTTAAATGTTTTATTCATTTTTTATTAAAATCATTTGCAAGCTCTAATAAATATATTGTCATTGATAATACTGATGTATGTCAAGTTTCTAATAGATTGGGAATAGGATGAAAGTGAGTTACAAGACTTGAACCAGACATACAATTCAAAAAAAAAATCCCAGACTAAATTAAATAAAGGTATATAATATCTATTTATGAAATCCAAAATTTCACCAATCTGAAAAAGCTCTGGGTCCAGAAATTTCAGATTAATAGTGTTTCATCTATTAAAAATATAAAAATTTCAACATTTTAGCTATAATAAAAAGAATGGATGCTTAATTTGGGTTGGATATTGAATAACAATAAAAGCACAAGAGTATTAAGAAATCTTTAGTTATTTGACTTCAGAGTACATCTATTTACCATTAGAATTCTTAATTGCATTTGATCATAATAATTGAATCTTTCCTTGGCCAAAATGCCTTGTGATATTCAAGAAGTGACAGATTGAGATATAATGCAAGAATCTTCAGCTTTAGAGACCACCACTCTAAAACTACATTAAACCATAATGAACAATATATCCAATTGGTTCATTGTATGAGAAATCAACTAAGTTTGGGAACTGGAAGCAAAAGATGAAACTTTAATTCAGGAACCTTTAGCTCTGAAATCTGACACTTTACCCCTGACTAACCCACATAGGATAACAATGATAGAATGACAAAACTCTCCATACAGTAGTGCCAACCAGAGTAATCAATGGATGCAAAAAGGCTTGTGCATAAAATCCCAATCTAGTGCCTACTTATCCAATATCCCCAGATTAGTTTCTGGCTTGTGACCTTCATCAGTGAGGAGCTTTAGATCTGAGAGCATTGCACCTAGATCTTAGAATCTAAAGCAAACCTCCAAGACTCTGGCATCCATTGATTACTCTGGTTGACAGTGAGTGGCACTACTGTATGGAGAGTTTTGCCTGTTTTAATAACAGTAATGTGCTAGCATAAGAAATAGTGATCATGTAATGATAGAATGACTAGTTGTTCAAATACATATGTGATACTTGAGCGTTAAATGTAACAAGTTGATCTTCAATCCAGGAAATTTTAACTCTACAATTCATCACCTACGACTGTGAAAAATTGGTCAGACCAAAATAATTCAATTTTTTGTTACTCAGAAGGTCATATAATGTAAACACACTGGTATTACAGGTAAAGCTTTGGCAGAGGGAACTTTAAAAGAATATAATACTTTACTGCTTGGGCTAAACTGAACAGGCAATGTGGAATCATGTGATGGTCATGCACTAGTAGTGATAAGTTATCTTTTAAGATACATGTTACTCTACCATTGGACCAAACAGAACAGGATGGAATAATTGAACAGTTAATTACTGTAAGATCATGTGATGTTCATGCACTCAAAGTAGTGAATCGAGCATTGATTCAGAAAACTTTAGATATGCATTACTCTACTGTTGGGATACACAGAACAGGGCAATATAAATGAACATGCACTGAAAATATTAGGCTGAGCTTTGATTCTGGGAAGCATATATATTATTCTATTGCAAGGTTAAACATAACAGGACAGAAAACTAGAAACATAATTACTCTGGAAATCATGTGATGTTTAAGCACCAACAATGATAGGTCTAGGAATCTGTCAAGTTATATGTTACTCTGTGTCTGAACTAATCAGAAACAAGATGAAATAATTTAAACAATTAGTTACTCTAAAGGTCATTTGATATTCATGCATTAAAAGTAGCAGCTAGAGTTTTTGTTAAAGAAACTTTCAAAGTATACACTACTCTGCTGCTAGTTTAAACAAAACAGGGTAATGTAATTAAACAGTCTAAGTACTCAAGAGGTCATATGATGTTCATGGATTAGTGATAACTTGAGCTTTGTCCATGAAACTTATTACACTACAATGTCATGAGACTAGACAGAACAAATAATTGTGTTAGTAACTCAGATCATGTGTTGTTTTTTATCCCTGGCAATGACAGTTTGAACATTGGTCGAGAAAACATTAAAGTTGTAAATTATTCAGTTTACAGGGCTAAGCTGAATAATGAACAGTTAGATAATTGGAGGTCATGTACCAAGAGTGCCAGAAGTTGAGCTTTGCTGCATGAAAGTACACAGCACCTAATATGAAGTTTATGCACTAGTAGTGATAGGTTGACTTTTGGTCCTAAAAGTTTGGAGATGTACATCAGCACTTGGCTAAACAGCATGGATCTTAATTTAATAAAATAAAAATTATTTTAGTTTTTATATCTGATCACACTGGATGGACCTCTACTACAGCAGAATAGTTGAAAAAATATCTATTGTTCTCCAGGCTTGAAGCACAAATTTTATATTCTGTCAGTGAATTTTTTCAACCCCTCCACTTTCCCAAGCCTTCTATAGGATTGCCTTCAATTTTTTCTATTTGTGCCATTTTAAATTTTAATCTTAGCGATTATACTTCATACAATCTATTAAATCTTTCATATTTAGTTAAGAAGATTAAAAACATATTTCTTCTGCTGATCAAATTTATTATAATCTCAATATCTTCTTACTACAAAGAATCTTACCTACTAGTCTTTGTTGCATAACTGTTTAAATTATCCTCATTCTTTTTTTGTCTCACTACATAAATACCTTTGGTTTTATATCATTTCCCCTTTTTTATATAATTATTTATGCTGTTTTACATAAAGCTCAAAAGATGGTGCTTCAATGCTCTAGTATCAAATGGTTCTATTATCCATGTTTGCAAGAAGTTTAAATGCTAAAAATAACAGACATGAGTCACAACCCATGAACTCCGACCTCCAGTTTATGATACTCTACCATTGCACCAAATCTCTGGTACATATACAAGAGAGATTTATTACCTTGTAAATAGAAAACACCACATTAATTTTTAATAGTTAATTAAAGTTTATATTTGGGTTAGGGGTTATCTCTTTTAATAAATAATTAGTAATAATCATTAAGTTATTTATCAGAAGTGATTGGTATCAAAGCTGTAAGAACAGAAAGTTAGATATTTGCAAATCAAAATGCAATGATATATATAATAAACTTGATTTTTCATAAATCTAAATGGTTCCAAGATGTAAATATCATCATAATGGCCCAAGATTATCAATACCAGCAATCTTCAATCTGTTATTAAGATATAGAGAGTGTTTTGATAACTAATTCAAGATTCCTGGTGTTGATAACTCAGAGCTATTATCATGTGATATGTATGTGTGTGTATGCATAAAAGCAGTCCACACCTATGTAACATCACGTTTCTTCAATCCATTGTCAAGACAACTTTTATTAATGAAAAAGTTGGTTTATGTATATACATAATTGATTAATTAAATACCTCATAAACATGAAATAATGCTAATACCATTTCTCTACTCTTTTTATAACATTTCCTCAAAGTTTCAAGTGGCAACATTTAATGAAAACATCAACCATCTTCTTCCTAAAGATGTTTCTGCCTTAAAACTTGATAACATCAGTAATTTGAAAAATCATTTGAAAATCCAACAAACCACAGCTAATCAATCAATACTAAATAATATCACAAAATTCACTATAATCTTAAAGCCTGAATGCTAAATTGCCACTAAACTTATATTCAAGCTTTAATATCATAAGCTTATTTAATAGAAATTAGGATATGTCTGGGGTCTCAACTGATTTTCTGAGCTGCTGGTGACATCAGTCTGAATGACAAAAACATGTCTAGCAAGAAGTTGATTGATTTCTTTCATCAAACATTGCCTCTTAAAACAGTAGACATTTTTTATAGAAGTTATAGGTAAATAATGTCTATACTATAGATATATAACCTGTTTGCTGTGATATTACTAACAGTTGAATGCATTTGGAATATTTAACTAAAAATTAAACTTTTCTAAAGACATTCAACACACATATTAGATGATGGAAATAGTCCAATATAAAAATACAGTTAGAACACCATCATCACAAACCTTCAGAAAAACAATATAAATATATTCATATATATATATATATATGCACGCACTCATAAAATACACAAAAATAAGGTTTATTATAATTCTCTATCTAGACAAAATATAATAATAATGATGATGATAATAATAATAATAATAATAATAATAATAATAATAATAATAATAATAATAATAATAATAATAATAATAATAATAATAATAATAATAATAATACATGTGCTTTCTAACTATAAAAAGCATCACATTTAATAACTGAATTTTATCTTTCACACTTTCAAATAAAACAAATAAAATCTGCCACGTAATAATAATAAAAATTCAAGCATATTTTGATATGTGACTCATGATGTCTGACTTCTAACACTGATATACAGGATTTCCTTGAAACCGATCCTGTGAATTCCACTTTACAATTCAAAAGTTGGCTATTGTGTATGTTATCAGCTCAGTAGAGAATACTTTAGTCCTCTGATTAAGCTTCAACTTTTGTCTTCTTTTTTTAAAAAAATTCACTTTACAGCATACAATAGCTGCCATTTCAGTCATGCCAAGCTTTAGCCATTCTCAATTTTTTTGGCTTTTAAATATCATCATCATCACCATTTTTGACCATTGTTGAATTACTGAAGGATAAAAGTCTTTCCAAGTTTAATCTAGTTTCTCTGATCATTAGTCTCTCTTCTTTATATGCCAGCAAACCTCTTATTTCATCCATCTCACATGTGATCTCTCTCTAGGTCCTTTACAATTTCTTGTGATTCAATTTAACTTCAATTAATCATGTATTGTTGTCTTATTTAGCAATATGTCATGATCAATTGTATTTCAGACTTTAGACTCTCTCAATGATGTCAACAATATCTGTTTGCAATCTCACCCATGTGTATTGTTTTCAGTTCTTGCTATTCCTAACATCTCTCTTTCCATATTTATTTTGATCTCTCATTAAGCAAATAAATCTCAGCTCCATAAATAACTGGTAAAATGCATCTACTAAAAAATTTTCTATTCTAATATACAAACACATTTCTTTTTAATATTAAACTATTTCTACTGAAAATATTCCATCAAATTTAATTCTATAATTAATTTTATTTATTATGTTTCTATCTGCATTAATAATCTGACTGCAGTATTTGTCATTAACTTTTTCTATATTACGTATTCTTTTACCTTTTTTAATGTATATATTATCTGTTTCCTTTTTATTATAATTTTATTAATTATCATGGGATTTATTTTATTCTTTAATACATTTTATAACTTACACTCTATAAAATAATATTTTTGAAATCTTTTTTAAATAATTTTATTCACATTCTTTGATATAAATATTTATATTGGTAGATATTTTATTTTTATTTTTTTTGGAATGGAAAAGGATGTTTTATTCTGAACATTGTATAATATTTTCAATTTGTTGAAAATGTTCTGTAAATTTCAGAATTTAAATTTTGATAACCTATTTTAATGTATGGATTTTTAGTCAGCCATACCATAAAGAAATCTGTAGAGATTTCAACCATGAGATACATTCATCTTGTCTTTATTAAGTTTTTGAATTCTACCACTCTATCCATAGATTTCACAATTATTACTATGTGATTCGTGGCTTTTCCTCTGGTCACAACTATGCAAGTCAGTGGCTTTTCATTTCCATTTCTGAAGCAGACGAGTGGAACAACTATGAATAAATCCTAACAATGTTAATGATACTCTCTGGTAACAACTAGAAAAATAAACCCCAACTATTTTTACTATTGAAAGTAGGAGATGAAATTTAGTATTAATTTAAATAATACTAACAGATTCTTTTATGTATTTTGCATGGAGTAAATACATCATTTTGTTATTCCAAACTTCCAAAATTAGATGAATTTCGATTATCCAACAATCTTCTTCAGAGATTGATAAATAATGTGTTTAAAAGTTAAATAAAATTATTAATACTTAGTAAAATTACATTTTGTTTACTGTGTTGTGACTTTTTTACTACTTTTAAAACAACTTTTTGCTTTTTCACTTGTTTAAAATGTTAAATAGTAAGAAAATTTAAATTAACTGCCATTTTGTACTTGGTAATTTATTACTTTAACCAAGAGTTCTAATTTACATTTAGTGACATAGTTTGAACTACTAATGTATGCTACTTGCACAGAGGACTTATTAAGCATCAAGATGCCCCATTAAAAATAAATATTTTTAAATATCAAAATTTACTTTACAGCAGTCTTTTGTTATCTACACATACCATTTATATAACTTTTTTTTAAAAATTCTAGTATTTTTATGTCTTTCTTAACCCAAATTACAATCAATCTCTATTTTATAATTATTAAACTATGATTAAATACTGTATTAGCTTCCAGATATGCACAAATACTTTCAATATGGAAATCTATTTCTAGTGCATTTTTATAAGAACTTCCTTTATCTCAACTCTATAATAATCATTCACATTTGCAGAGAGTCGTATCACCCTCCCTAACTATGCCAGCACTTCACAAATAACTTTTTGTCATCAGGCAAATTAGAGATATCAAACACCTAGTTCTCTACACCCACGTTAGTAGCTTGATACTTTTTATTATACCACTCTTATATAAGATAGAAACTGATTTCTATCTATTTATATTTTACTTTAGATATTTATAATTGCTATGTTACTTATTACTGCTTCTTCTTTGGCTTCTTTTTAATCTCTAATGTATAATTTTTCAACTTTTTTATTTACTTCTCTCACATCTTTACACTCTTTTATTATCATGAGACATCTATTGTTCTACTTTTCCCCATTATTTTTTTTAATGATCTCTAGATATTCATTATTAGCACTTCTTCTGTAGTTACAACATATATTAGCTTAGCTTTCATTCATATCATTGTCAATGTGCTATTTATATAAGTCTAATTTAAAAGATTCTTTATCATTTTTAATTTCAAAACAACATTTTCTCCATTAGATCCCTTTAAAGTCCATAAACATTATGCTTACAATTTGCCCATATTTATAAAATGAGGTAATAGTATTAGATTAATTTTAATGGGCAATCTAAGTTATCTGGCTTATATACCGGATTGTCATTTATGATACACATTCTTATCAAGGATCTGGTAGTGCATTGGTGATACATCAGCTACTCATATCTATGACCTGCGTTCGAATCCAAGTATTTTTAATAGGCTTGAGATTTTTTCTTTAGGTAGATATTCTTAACCTAAGGATAAATTAAGAGCAAAAACTATTCAAATCTGTGCTACGGTAATTTGTAAACCAAATGAATGAATACTGCTTCTCCTTCCCGTTTTTCTACTGAGGGACAGTTCATTTCAATAAAAATTTTATTAACAATAAATAGTGATTACATACTAATAAAGGATAAATAAATGAATAAATTGTACAATAATATGATTATATAATGTTCTATATGTCATCTGGCTAGATTATGTTATGAGAGCACAATGTTATACTCTTATGTGGTTAGGTATAGTGAAGAGATTCAAAGAACTTGTTTAATGGTATTAGCATTTTTAATATAAACATGAATATTTTCTTTTATAAATGACTATTCTATAATGCTGGGTAGGTGGGAATTGATAATCAGGAAAAGGAAAGAGCAATTAAAGACCAGGTGTCAGCAAAGACTTTACTGGAGGCAAGGAGCTGGTCACGTTTCTTGATTTTTTTGAGCGTTTGATAGAACAATGGTATGATTTGTGGCAGGGGTAATTCCATGAGACTTTTGCATCTCACTATCCATATGGAATAAAGGACAAAGGTAGAAAGCCTTATTATTGAAAAAAACCCATTATGAATGGCATTTTCGAGTGAGAAAATCATATCAGGTCTTATGTTGGAATTGATTATAATTATATCTTTCAGAGTTTTAAGTCTTGGGCACCGATGTATAATATGGTCTATGGTTTCATCTTCACGAGCACACAGACCACATATAGGGTCAATGCTGGTAAAACCTCTTCGGTGATAAAGAAACCAATTCGTGGGTAGCGCATTAAGATTTATTTTAATGATTAAGTCAAGGAATTTGGGTTCCAGACTCCATCTTTTGAAGTGTGTAATGAGTCTTTGGTTGGTTATTTTTAGGCTGGTTTTAATGGGTTGATTATAGTTGATTATATTGTATGCTTCCCATAAGGTGATTTTTTGGTTAAGGTTAAAGGATATTATTGGGTTATAAAGTTGTAGTTGTTGTATTAGGGATGCTATCCATGAACTGGAAGAGGGTGGAGGACGATCTGTCGGTGTAACTTTTTTAATAATGTTAGAGTATCCGCAGGAGAGGATCAGTTTAGGTAGAGTGTTGTGGGTTTTCTGTAAAATGATTGCTTGTATTGAGTGGAATGATAGTCCATTGAACCTGCATGGTCGTTGGATACCTTGCAAGCTAATAGCAACTGTCCTTCCTCTCCAGAGAAGTTTGGTGCATAATCGGTTAATTTTATTTTGAAGCTGTTTAGACATTTTAACAAATGGAAGATAATATGAGATTTTTGGCATTGTGATCATGTTGAGGAAGCCAACCTTTCCATATAATGAAAGGTATACTCTAGAGAGTGAAGTGGTGATGGCTTCAGTTGAATGGAGGATTGCATCTTGAATCTCTCTTGCCATTGCAGTTGGAGTTTTGTAGATTGGAAAACCTAGGTATCTTTGGGGTTTTGCAGAAAAGGGAGAGTTAATTTGTTTACCAGACATTATCTTCCAGATGGAAGATTTGTTAAAATTTATTTGTAGGCCAAGTTTCGCTGTATTTCTGTTTAATATGTTCATGAGATGAGGAAGGTATTTAATGGTGGGAAGCACAACCATGATGTCATCAATATATGCAAATACATTGAAGCTTTTATTGAGAGAGGGAAGGAAAATTCCAGGGAGGTTTTTTTCTATATCCATCAGAAGAGGGTTGATGTATGCTGTGAAGAAAAGGGCACTGAGTGGGGATCCTTGAGGGATTGACTTGTATGGCTTGAAGCCTGGTGTGATCTTGCCATCAAGAGAGAGAAAAATCTCTCTGTTGTTGAGCAGATTGCTGATCATCTGTACAATCCCAGCTGGAATGTCGCATTCCAACAGAATATCCAGAAGGATGTTTATCTGGACTGAATCAAATGCTGCCGCAACATCCAGCTGGACAGCAATAGGTTTTGATTTACGATGTCCTCTGATGTAATTGAACAGTGCAGTTACATTGGACATAGCATGCGAGGTTGATGATCCCTTTTTTCCGTATTGGTTTGACGAGATATGGCTAAGAATTTGAGTTTGGATTTGATCTTTAATGACTGACTCAATTATCTTGATAAGCAATGGGGTCATGGAAATTGGCCAGATACTGTTAATGTTGTTTAGTGGTTTTGCTTTTTTAATAAAAGGCACGAGTGCCACTGGGTAAAGATCTGTTATGTTTCTGTTGCCGGAGGCTAGGTGATCAATCATTTTTTTAATAATTGGCACAGTGAATTGACTGAGGTGTTTGAGAAGGAAATTTGGGATGCCATGAAGGCCAGGATGAACGCCGTCAGGGAGAGATGTTATCTTCTTTTTGATTTGGATTTCCGTGATGCCATGTTCGCCGGGGTCACCAGCATCTAACCAGCTGTTTATAGGAGGAGCTCCATCTTTTTGCATTAATTGGCAGAATTGTTTGCTGATGTGCTGCATCATTGGAAAGCCAATAAGATTGGTTCCATTAGTATTAATGGATAAGGGAGTGATTTGTTTTTTATTGTATCCCAGTGCCCATCTGAGATAGTCTCTCATCCAGCAGTGTTGTTGTGCTAAGAAACATTTGGCTCTTCTGATGGATATATATTCTGCAAGGGACTTTTGCTTGATTTTGTAGAGATTTTTAAGGAAGATAATTTTTTCTGTATTTGTGAAATTTTGCTGTGATGCTTGAAGTTGTATATTAATGTCTGTTAGGTCATTTAGAAGGCCATTAGGTCCTTTGATTTTCCTGGTGTGGTGATTTAATATGGACTGAAGTATTCCAATGAAGGAAAACCAGCCCTCCTCAGCAGGCAGGGAAAGGATGTTTATTTTCTGGAAAAGGATGTATGCCTCAGACACTATCGCTTCGGTCATATTTGATTGGGTGATCATGCGCATGGTTTTACCAGGTCCATCAATGGGTATAGGGATTGCAATAGGTGTAAGTTGTAAGATTAGAGCCATATGATCAGAGAAAGCAACAGGGGCCAAGGCTGCATCAAGGTTGAAATGGAGGTCTGGGGTGTAGAAAACCAAATCAATCAGGGACTTTTTAGTTTTAGTATAGAAAGAGTAGGCTTCAGGAGGGAAGAAACCCTCTCCACACATTAATCTGCGATTTATTAGATGCAAAAATCTCTTGTTGAAGTCATTGTTTACTGAGGGACAGTTAGAGATCTTTTACATATAACATTTTCTAAATGTAAAAATGTTGGCAGATAGTTGAATCTATAATAACTTATTTGATTCTTAAGGAATAATTTCTACAATTTAACGTTTCCCAAGAAGTTCAAATAAAAATATTCCTAAGTCATTTTTTAATTAATTTTAAAACAAATTATTCTAATAAAAATATGATTATTTTTCTTTAACCGTATACAGAATGCACGCCCGCGCGCACACATTACTATAATTCACGTGTTCATCTGTAAGTTTCCGCATTCATCAGAAGAAATGCCTAACTACGGATTATAATGTGCTGTTATGCAAGCTATAGAATTAATATTATACTCTTTTTTTTAAAGTGAATTCTGCTTTTTCAGACAAAAAGGTGGAATTAAAATTCAGAATATAGTATATACATGTTTCCCCTGTAAAACAAAAATTACTGCACTAATTAATATTAATTTTGATTTCAGATTAATCCGAAAGAGGGAGCGTCATTACATATATTTTTGGGAATACACAAAAAAGAAAATGTTAAAAAGAGAAAAAAGATTAATTTGTTAACTGAACTTAGTAATTTATATTTTTTTTTTTTTTAAAAAAAAAAGGATATAGACAAATTATACGTATATATAAAAAAAAACTACAGAAAATTAGATAAACTGTATAAATTATAAAAACAGAGTTTAACTTACAAAAACTTAATAAAAATAAAGAATTTATGATATGCAAAAAAATATTTTTTAAAAAATTCAACTACAAATTGCTAAAAAAAAAATCTGGAATAAAAAATATTGTGGTTTAAAGTATTAAATAACAGCCAGAAATAAAATATAAAGATCATTGTAAAATAATAATAATTATTTATTGCTCAAACAATAACAATTAATTATAACTAAAAGGGGGAGGGAGAATCTAAAATAAAAATAATCATTATTACTACAATAGAAGATACGAAATAACACACAATAGGCTTATTACAGCTTTTGATTCCATTAATATCTTATTAAAATTGAAAATCTATATTTGAAAATATAATTTCAATATTTTGTCCTTTAGTGGACTTATCAGGAAGTCTATGCTGCTAGTATATACCCTTAGACTCAGTAATATATAATAAAATAAAATACACAGAACATACTAGTCCATTTTTTTGTTTACTTTCTTCAGCAATAAACTTTTCTTTCTGAAACACTTCTACATCATGCCTTGTTGACGTTCTCCAATGTATTCTATTTCTCTTCCATATCCTCTCAATAGAAACAATTGGCATTGCGTTTCTTTAGAATATCTTTAAAATAATCCTTACATCATAGAAGGGATCAACCTTTCTCATGTAGAGCATGCTCAAGTTGACTATAAAATACAGTTTTAGGATTTTTTCCATTGTTCATTCATTTTGCATGTCCAATTCAACAAAGGTATAATTTTACAATAGTGGACCTAATAGTATCAATTCATCAAATTGAAAAACATATTGATTGATTTCATGATTCTACAATTTGTGATTTTCATGCTTAAATGAAATAAGATGTCCACATTTCACTTTCATACAATGAATTAGGTAAAATAATAGCCCTGTATACAGTTAACTTAGTGATGAAATACTATTTTAACTTGTCAAAAACAGCAACTGCACATTGTAGCTGTGATATACCTCAACTTCTAAGTCCACATTTCTACTTATAAAACTACTCAAGTATTCAATCTGGTTTGAATTTTTCTTATCTGGTTTGAATTTTTCTTAAGTCACTGATTGATAAAGAAATTGATTTTTTTTATCATTAACTTAATAACTTTCAGGTTCATTAAAAAATGTGGCTTGTTCACTTCTGAAAAAGCATGATAGTTCACTGCTTTACAATGCTATTTTACTGCTATTGAAATAGCATTAGCATAGGTTTTTTTAATGTAGAAGATTTCATACTGTTTTTATTGATTTTTTTAATCGGAAAAAAAAATGAAAAGATCAGACTTTTATGGTTAGATGGCTAAAGACCAGTCAGTAAGATCTAAGATCTTTGTCTATTTTTTACAACAGAAAGACTTATCTAGAGAATGTTAATTTTCTTCTGGTTTAGATTTTGTGCAGTTTTTGTAGAAAAAAAATGATTTTTTACTTATTTATAAAATATTTTTGATTATTTTTACACACTAATTGGTTGATAATTATTTAAAACAAAAAGAATGCACATATACACTCAATTTTTTCATTTTTTTAGAAATAGAAATTAATAAACTTGACTGCAATATACACACACAAAAAATCACTGTATAACATCATTATCTATCAGAATTAACATGGTGTTAAAATTTGTTTAAATATTGTAAAATTATAAAGTAGACTTAAGATTTTAAAATAAAATTTGATACATTTATTGTAAATATACAATTGTTTATTCTCATTTTTTTAAAAAACTTAAAATAAAAAAGAATTTGTCATTGTTGAAGATGCTTACTTACATCGATCTTATTTAAATGCAATTTTAAATATTTAAAAAACTCAAATGTGATTTTTTTAGAATATTCATTTATAAATTTAAAAAAAATCAAATCCAATTTATTGAGTTTCAGCATAAAATAAAGATTTTATGCAGGTGAACAGTTGAGCTTTTTTAAAAACTTCTATCAGGTGGATCAATAGAAAATGTCAGATTTTGTAAAAGTTAATTAATGAACCACAATATATATGATTTGAGAAAGAGGACACTCTGAGGAAGGTACTTGATATTGTACTGAAACGTCAGCATTTAGCTTTTTCACTACACGGAATATCCCGCAAATAGTAATAATAATATGACATCTTTTATCCGTGAAAACATTAGAATTAATATATATATATATATATGTAGTTTTCAAAATATTAAGAATAGTCTGTAAGTAAATCATTTGAACTGATGACAATAGCATAATTATCAGCATAACATAAATCCAGAATTTAAAAAAAAGCTGTTTTTATTTTCACCTTTAATTGTCTCAAATTAAAAAGTCCACAATCAAACATGTATAACATCTTGGTCCCTATTAGATTATGCCACTTATAAACAATTTCTAAGACTCAAAAAATTAAAAACAATATTGGAACAAATACACATTCTTGGTTAACACCAGTTTTTATTTCAGATGCCTTGGATTTTCACCTTTAGTAATAATATGTTCTCCCATTATATCATGTAGAAACTATATAATATGACTAAATTTGACTAAGTTCAAACAATACCATAGAACTGACCTGCTAACTGAATTAAATGTCTTGACCAAATCAATAAAAGCAATATATAAATCATTTTTTTTATTCCTGATATATTTCTTTATTTTTCCTGGCAACAAAATATATGGCAATGATGTTTCTTGCTTCTATAAAACCACATCAAGTTTCTGGTAAACATTCGTCTTTAATTAGAAGCAACATATTCAACAAAATTCTTGAAAGCATCTTGGCTGTAATGGATAATAGTGGTATTCCATGATAATTACTGCAATCTTGTTTATTTCTCTTGGTTTTTGAAAACTGGAACAATAAAAGCATCACAATATCAGGTGTCCCAACTTCATGGGGGTTATATATTCCTAAAATATTCCAATATTTTGAAGCTAACATATCACTACCATATTTTAAATTGTCTCCAATTATTTTATGAGGACCTGCAACCTTTCCATTTTTAAGATTACAAAAAAATGTTTTGATTTCACTAAATTGAATATCTTTGTCCAAATCTAAATTAAATAAAATAGATGTGTCATTAAAAGTTATCTCAATTCTTTTATCATTATTCAAAAAATGATCAAAGTATTCTTTCCAATTCTTATTATTCCTATTACTGAAATAAATAATCCGTATAAACAGATGTGGTCAAAATTTGACAAAACCTAGAAATACTAAATGCTGCTGAATGAACTTAAGATTTCTACTCACACTTGAAACACATAAATAAAGATATCTGAAAAAGATGATGCCTAAAGTGCCTTTCTGACTGATCCATCACTCATCAATTGGCCCAGGTTATAACCTCATGGTGCTTCATTATATGATCATTATTAATCAATAGTATAATATTACAACTTAATTTACAAACACCAGAGTTTTTGGATTCCATATATCTGATACCATCCACTACAGATAATTATTATTACTAATCATTCATTATTTTATAGTTTATCATATCATTTTTATCTCAGGTATTAACTTTAAACTTAATTAACAGTTAAAATATCTAACTAAACAGGCAAAACTCTCCATATTGTAGTGCCACCCTGTGCCAACTAGAGTAATCAATGGATGCCAGAAGACTTGTGCATAAAATCCCCATCTAGTGCCTACTCATCCAGTATCCCCAGATTGGGGATTTTATGCACAAGCCTTCTGGCATCCATTGATTACTCTGGTTGGCACAGGGTAGCACTACTATATGAAGAGTTTTGCCTGTTTAATAACAGTTATATGCTAGCATAAGAGATGGTTATCATGTAAAATATCTAACTATATGGTAACATTAATTCCAATTCCATCCATTTCTTTCCTCATGAGAAATAATTTAGGTATATCTAAACTTCTACTTGACCAACCACTCTTCAATCATATAATGATATTTGAAAAAAATAAATGACTCCTGAAGTGCATTTTGGATGAACCCACACTCATTCTTTGTTCCAAGTCAGAATCTCTCATATGTCATCATTTTTGTGCAACATTTGATAACATCCACTTTAAATAAGTGTACTAATTAATAAATATATTTATTAAATAGATAAATACATTATGGTTTGATTGCATGTACTTTTATTAAACACCAGAGTTGGAAATGGGAAGAAAGAAGATTCCTTAATATTAGTATGGACGTGGAGGCAGAAATAAAATAGAAAAAAAAAATGACAAATAGACTTTTATGAATTCATAGTGCCTTTATGAATTGGCACCGTAATAAAGAACCAAAATCAGGAACTTAGACTCCACAGATTAGTGACTTCAGTCACGTCAATGAACTCCTGAGCAATTAATTCAATTATTAATTTTATTATTATGAATTAATACTCTTTATTATCAAACTTGGTTATGTTTGTCAAGCGTTGTTAGCAGAGAGGTCAGCGCAGCCGCTTTGCAAGCAAGCAAGTTGGTTGCAGACGGTTGTTGCGGGTTCGCCTTCCAGCAGATGCTATGACATGTGAAAAAAAAAACAACTTGATTACGGTAGATTATATTCTTTGAAAACTAATGAATTAAAAGAACTTGTAGTTTTAATTGGTATTGCTATATATATAAGACTATTAGCTTTAATGAGTGTCATCTTCTATTTGAAATATCTGAAAATCTTAAGTAAATAATAATAAAATTATATGAATAAAAAGATAAGTTCGAACATCAGAAGAAATAAAATTGGACTTTAGCCCATAGACCTTAAACTCTAGAATCTGTCATTACCACCAAACCATGCAAGGCAAAAACGAGCAATAAATCATCTAACCCCCCCCCCCAACAGGTTTTGGTCGAATTACAGATCCTGAAGTTCAAGTTACACAGATCATGAACCCAAACTCTATCGCTATCAGTGCTAGGACTTCTTATGAATTTTTCAGCAATAAACTATTTGATTTCTTTTTTTATATTATTTGGTTATCATATTCATATATTTCAAATGAAAAAAAAAAACACTTGTAAACAAATACGATAATTATTAAAAATATATATACATGCCCACTCATATATATATTATTTACTTCCTCCTCTGTATTTACTTTTTTAAAAATATATATATATGATCTTAAACTTTCTACATTAAAACTATCTTTTTTTAAAATCTTAAATGCATTCGATTCTATCTCATTTAATATTGCATATATATAACTCATATTACTTTCCGTGTGTTAGCAGTTTAGTACTCTGGCACTTAATTCAAGTATTAATAAATAATCATATTATTAGTTGCTCAAGAGATCATGTTAAATTCACCCCACCCCCCCCCGGCAAGCTGAGAATAACACTCCTATTCATTTAACCAACATAGATTCTTTTTTTTTCCATTTTATCCACGTGAGAATCAATCCAGATCTTTTACTACTAAATATCCTCGCTACCACACAGACAAGCTAAAAAATTCAAAATTAACTGGCCTGGATTCAAATTCAGATCATGGCAAGAAAATGCATTGCATCTAAAATATTAAAGCCCTTTGTAAATTTTTAATTAATATATGATTGTCTATCAAATGTTTTGAAACTGAAGCTATTAAGTTATTCAAATCTTTTAATATTAAAGGTAATTGGAATGTTTACTTAAATTATGGAAAAGTAGTAGTATATATGTCAAGCGTTGTTAGCCGAGAAGTCATCGCAGCCACCTTGTAAGCAAGTAGTTGGTTGCAGATGGTTGTGGGTTCACCTCCCGGCCGATGCTATGACATATGGAAGAAAAAAAAAAAATAGTATCTATATATATGTGTGTGTGTACTGTTTTGTATTATTTTTAACTTTGAGGTGACTGCTTTGTCCGGGCAGCCATCATAAGTGAATTTTTAATTTGATGTTAGCTAGTAATTTAATTTTAAACTGTTTTACTTAATTTATTATACTGATTAGTTTAACTTTTAGCAATTGGTACTTTATCTGGAACATGATGTTTTCAAAATTGTTCGTATATAAAAATGTGGATTTTTAGCATTTATATATATATATGAATAGTTATGATAACAAATAATTTCATTGTGAAAAATATGAACTAATATTTTATGTGGAATATGTTGATGAGTATTGCTTAAAACTTAATACTAATAAAAGAATGTCTTTGTTTTATAAAATACTATTAATGGAATAAGGGATAAAATTTAATTTACTATGGGAAGGAAAACAAATATGACTCACTACATGGATGTTAGAATTAATAAAGTAATAAATTGAGCAAGCGTAATTGTAGAGAAAAAATTTCTATGGATTATTATTAATCTTCAAATGAGATTTAATGTTTATATCTGGATTAAAGATAATCTCTAGTTTAATAAATGATTAGTGGTAATCATAACTTTATTTATCTAGAGTGGATCATGTCAAAGTTGTCAGTGGAGTAAGTTTGAAACTTATAAATCAAAATGTAACAATTTGCTATTCATTAAAACAGATCATATGATATATGTGATGGTGACTTGGGCCAATTGATGAGTGTTGGTTCAACACAAAATGCATCTTGGGGGTTGTCTTTTCAGTATCTTTATTTATATGTTTCAAAATATGTGGTAGCACAGTGATCATTAAGGACAATAAAATATTAATAATAATAGAATAAATAGAACAAAACTTGTTCTAATGATAAATTATGGAAAGAAGAATTTCATATAGTGTAAACTTAGATAATGAAAAATGATTGTCCTATTAGAATAAAAGAGTAGACAATAATAACAAGAAAAAGTAAAAATGTAGAAATTTATAGAAATTTTAATCTATCCAGAGTACTTTTTATAAAATAAATAAAATAATAAAAGTCATAAATTAAAAATATAAAAGTAAATGGATTTAAATAAATTGATAAATGTTAGAAAAGGGAAGAATTAAAAAACAGCATTGTAAATTGTTTACAAAAAATAAATTAAAGCAGCATCTGAAAGAGTATAAGCATTTAGAATTTGAAATAAAATGCTAGAAAATGTTAAAGCGTATAAAGAAAAGTTAATTAAAGAATTGTTACACAAAGAATGAGAAAAACCATTTTGATCAAAAAAATAATAAGAATTTAGTGTCTAAACAATTATATAAAAATAATTAAAAAGGTAGATAAATATTTTTAAAAACTAGATATTTTTAAAAGAATTATTTGTAATTTAATTAATAAACAAAATATACAGAAAAAGTGAAGATAAGTATATAAAAAAGTAGAGATATGAATTATAAAAAATATTTTTTATTAAGTTGATATTTATACATTGTTATAAAAATATTATATATATTGTGGGAATAATCCATGAAAACAGTCGTAAAAGATCATTGAAATATGACAAAGAGATAATAAATATAATGTGCATAAAGATGTAAAAAAATAAGAAGTTCATATAATAAACCAAATTTAAAAACAACAAAACGAGTTGAATATTTTATGTAGTAAAGCTAATAAGCATTTTAAAAAGGAAAAAAGAGGGAATACATATGAATAAAGTAAGTATTAAGAAATATAAATTATTTAAATAACATCTTATTTTATGTCTGATTTCTTTACTCAATTTTAATACAGCTGTTTTATATTGTCCTATATCAATAATTTTAAGAATAACAGATTTAATTGAATTTGTAGTAGGTTTTTCCATATGATCATTACCAGTTATTCCTTTTTAAAAAATTGTTCTTAAATAATTCACATTTTTAGGCATACTTACCTTATCTGCATCATAAGTGGATCACCTTGAATTTTTATATTTGCTGTCAAATAAGATATTTCTATGATAGTCTTCTTTCATAATAGGTAATACTTCTGGCCATCCTGCCTAGGTACTAGAGTTTGAATCCAGTCTGAGTAAAAGTTTAAATTTTAAAGCTTCAAACAGCATTAAAGTTTCTCATTTAGGTAAACAACCAATACCTAATTCATCTAGCAATATTGTAAAAATCAGTAAATTGGTATTTATCTATTCTTTGCTAGTAAGACTAAGGTTATATGTCGATATAAGTTGATCTGATGAGTACTATTTCATTGACTATAAAAATATAAATTCACTAATGGACACTGAACCCATTGTTATTTATTCATTTTTAATATATATTCACTTGTAAATCATTCTTTATTTTTATTTCATTTTTGTCTACTCTTATCACTCCTGCTTGTCCATGTGACAATATTGTCTGATAAATTGTTCTTCACTTCTAATAATATATCACATTTCACTTTTGCATTTTTTTAAATTAATTTTATTTTTATTGTTTCAACTGAAACTGCAGCCTTCATCAGAAATCTAGTAGGCTAACTAAAATAATAAATACATAAAATTGATTTTAAAAAGTGTTCAAGAGAAATGACACATTATATTAAATATAATGAAAACATTAATTCATCTTTTACATGATAAGAATTGGACTCTTAAATGGTTATTCATTATCGAACACTTCCTATTAAATACAATACATTGTACAGGAATAATTAATAATGCAATATCTTTTTTTAATTGACTATTTTTAACATAATTTTTTTGACTAAATCCAAAAAATAAAGAATGTATTGGTCAGTTACATTTTAGAACAGAGAGAGATTCATGTCAATATTATATTTGTATAAAACAAGTTATAACTATTTTATAATTGGATATATTTTTAAATTATATATGCATTTATATAACACATAATATAAATATTTGAAATGAATATGCTTGTTTAAATTATTGTTTAGTGTTCCTTTATAAATTTGTAGGTAATAAAAAAAGGTTAAATCAATAAAACATTCTGATTTCTTCACTACTCTGCCTACTAGATGTAAAGATAGTGCAATTTCTTGTTTTGATTTTTGTAATTTTTGCAACAAAATAGTGACTGGAATTTGTGTTGGAGTTGAAAGTAAAATGGAATCTTAGAAATCACAATGTGGAGATGATGATGGTGCAGTTCTAATATTTAGGAAGAACATTCTACTTGGTCTATGAATACATTTATCTAGGTGCAGTGCTCTCAGATCCAAGGCTCCTCACTGATGAAGGCGAAAGCCAGAAACTGGTCTGTGGATATTGGATGAGTAAAGACTAGATGGAGATTTTATGCACAAGCCTTCTGGCATCCATTGATTACTCTGGCTTGCACTGAGTGGCAATACTACATGGAGAATTTTGCCTGTTTTAAAAATGATTTATGTTATAATGTTGCAATATGTTTGTTGTTCAATGCAATGGAATAAAAAATGATCCATGATTTCTTCATTTCTGTCTCATAGTACACACTTAGCATTAATGTTAAACGAGTCACAACTTCGCTAAAATGAAAGAATTGGTGGGAAGATCTACACCATGATTTTGATTGAAAAGCTAAAATATTTAGATTCTAGAAACCACTGTTTGAATAATCTGGTAATTGTCGAGTCAACATATTGAATACGAAACATTCTTGGAGGCTACTGGATATGCTATTTTAGCAAATTCTTTTATTCTCCCTACTTTTTTTGCAATCTTGGGTGAGCTTTAGTAATCAATCAATGTTAGATAATAATGCTAATTAAATCTGCTCTTTATCCCCAGACTAACTTCTAGCTTTTATCAACGAGGAACTCTTTGGATTTTTTTGTTCAATGCATTTGCAATCTTTTGGATATATAGTGCTCTTTCCTTCTAATAGCCATTTTTTAGGTTTTGTTATACTGTCAAACTACCAGCCCAAATTGGAAAAATTTGTTAATTTTTTTTCAACCCATTTGCTTGCACAGTTATATCGATCTCAAAATAGTTCCATGTCTGTATATTTTGGTGATCTTCGTTTTTTAATAACCTTAGATACCTTTATTCTTTGGCCAGAATTGGTACAAAATTATTGTGTTGTATTATTAGCTTTGTACCAATAATGGCCAAAGAATAAAGATGATAAAGCTTATAAAAAAGGTCACCATAATATTTAGAAACTGAACTGGTTTACATGTATATAAATAAGTTTGGACTGAAAAAGTTTTTTAATTTGGGTTGGTAACTTGAAAGTATTAAAAAAAAGTAAAAAAAAAAAATGGCTGTAAAGGGAAAGATGCAAGTGCACTATTTGAAAAAATCCAAAAGAAAACTCCTCACTGAGGAAAGCCACTTGCTGGAATTTAATCTGGGGGTATTAGATAAAACAGTACTGGATAAGAATTTATTAAACATTATCAGGTATCACCTATTGATTATTAAAGTTTACCCCAGATGATAAAAAGAATAAAAAAATTTGCTAAAGAATAGCAATTATATGTAAGCTATGGTCATGTGATCTTTTGTTGGTCATATGATGTGCTATTTTGTAAGGAAACCACATTTGTTTTTATCTCTTGATCCAATTTTTGTGGTTTACAGTCTTTTATTTTCCTTCCTCTCATTTTATTTTTAGATTATTTACATTTTTAAATTTTATTTATCTCAAGACTTAATTTCAAAAAAGATTTTTTGGGATTTTTTAAATCTTTGAAAATTATCTTGAATTCCCTTTGGCATTTAATACGAAATGTTTTTAAAATCTTTTTAATCTAAAATTCTCACGCTGACTGTAACCATGTTAATAGTCAACGTGATAAAAATATTTGATAGATATTTACAAGAAAGAACAAATATACAGAATTTATTTTTAATATATTTTATAATTTTATTTATCAGTGTTTAATTTTGAATTAACATCCTCACCAAATCCTCATATTTTATCATTAAGAAAAGTAAAAATATTTAGTTGCTACAGATGTCTTAAGATGTTTGAGAATCAAGTTGCCATTGAACATTGATCTGGGATTTTCAGCTCTCAATTCTGTTTTATATTCCTGGACCAAACCATATAGGACAACTTTCCCATTTAATAAATAATATTTCTGTAGTGTAATTTTCGGTTCACTACTCTCACACAAGGTAGGGACTGTTTTTATCCACTTTTAAAACCTTGTGGAAGAGTATAATCATAAACATACGATCAAAGACATGTGAAAAAGCTTTTGATCTCCCAAGATGCACATTTTGCGATGAACCAGCATTCAACAGTTAGTCCTGATCACAATCTCTTACATATATCTTTATCATTGTTTTTATATATAAATAGGCAAATACTACAGTTTAAATGATGTGTCAAAATTAATGACCTCACAACTTTGACACAAACCACTTGATGGCAATATACTAATAATTTTTATTATTCATTCATTAGATTAGATATTATCCACTTAATGAATATTTCTGTAGTGTAATTTTCACTACACCACTCTCATGCAAGGTAGAAGTAGTTTCTATGTGCTTTTAATATTCTGTGAAAGAGTGTAATGTCTTATGTTAGTAACAGTCTACTGAAAATTATACTACAGAAATATTCATTAAGTGGTTAATCTCTAGTCTAATGAATGGCTAATAAAAATTATTAATAATCCTTCTCATTTATTTTTATTTATCAAAACTTTTTTTTCTATTCATCATGAGTAAACAAAATAATACTGGTAGACAATCATTAATACAAGTACTGAACAAAAATACAAAATATTGTTTTGACATTATTTTAATTACTACTACATAACATACATAAATATTAAAAATATTCTGCATTCTAAAGCCATAGAAAGTCAAATTGTTTATTTAAATTTTGAGCAAAATTTGGGGTTATAATGTGGAATAAGAAAAGTGCCAAAACCTAAAAAATTTGCAAAATCCAAAAAAAGCCTGGAACCAGGGATTTTGGATTAATGATAGTCTCATTATAAATGTCATCAAATTTTTTAACTAAAAAACTTTAACTTTATGAATGAGATCTTGTAAAAATAGATGTAAATGAATATTTTGAACCGGGTATTTTATCCGATTCAAAAGTCTCATCACAAAAATAAAACTAACTTTTGTTTTAATAAAGTTTTAAAAAGAAAACTATTTAAAAGTTTTGTTTATAAGAGTACATGTAATAACACATATGCAGTTGTTCTAAAATTCAGTCATTTCTATTTTTTAATAGATTTTATTTTTAAAATAGTTTTCTTTTGGTCCCTTGTTTTTTTTTTATCAAAGTAATTGAAGGCAAGCAAACTTTTTAACTGCATTCTTGTTTTGATTGGAATCAATTTTTAATTTATTTTAACTAAAGCTGACACTTGTTTTTACATTTTTAAAAATTAATTAGGAATAAGAATAATCCTGGTCAGAATCAATAATTAAAATTGAGTTGAGATAAAGAAATGCCCTGGTTGCAAACTATTAATTAAAAGATGTTATGGAACATAAGAGCTCATATAAATAGCCCTGGGGTTAGACTGATTATTCAACTATTGACTTTTAGCTACTTGTGTTGTATATTATTTCAATTTTTAGTACACCAATCTTGATACTTCTGTGAATTGCTATGCTGTTATAAATTCTCAAGAATGCCAAAAATTAACTCAATGTCATGCTGTGCTAAACCAACTTAAAGACGAATCCTGGATTCCAAATCATCCCTGCAATATTGTGTCATAAGAGCTTAAATTGGAACTGATTCCTAACATCGCCTTCTGCATCCTGAACAGAAAATGAAAACCTAAAGTCTTCACTGGAATTCTCCAATAGAATGAACTATGTGTGTCATGCTGAAAGATATCAGCCATTCTTAACCTTATACCTCGAGATAACATTTTTTATTTTATTTTAAAGTCTCAGTTTAATCTTAAAAAGTAACCTATTTTCATATTTTTGCCTCTTCAATTTAAATATTTTAATCAGTTATTATATGTATTTTCTAATTGTATTTTTAGTGTGTCTTGGAATCTGTTTTAAGATTTCATGTTTGTTTTAAATTTATTTGTCAGAGTGTGTATTGAGTATTTCTTAAAGCCATTTACAGTTATAATTATGTTGCTTTCTTAATAAAAGCTTGGGCAGATGTAAATAATTTTCTGATTACTTACATGTCTCCTATTGAGACTTTTTGATTATTCTATTGCAGCTTAGTTTTAGCCAATTGTTTGGTTGGTGATTCACCAGTTATATGTCTATTTTTCCTTAAATCAGATATTTAATGTTTTCTCAATTTTAAATTACCTATGCCAGAGTATTTTCTAAGTTTTCTATTTTCGTTAAATTGGAGATTTAAGTTTTGTCCCATACTTTGATTCTTATTCTGTCATATTCACTTGCCATATTTATTTTTCTTGCATTGTAATCAACCGTGGCAATCTTCAACTTGGTTGGCCATGAAACGGTTATGCAAAAGAATATAACATCACTAGTCAATAATTTAGTGATTGCTGGCTCACGCTGGTTTTGTTGATTCATGCAAGAATCTTTCAATTATTTGTCTTAAAACTTTTTGAATAAGGAAACCAGAGTTGTTCAGGTCAGCTGAAAGAAAATTCTTACCTCCCTTTTTAAAACTTTATTAAAAAATTAGCTTGTCTGTCTGCCAGAGCATCTGATGTTTTATTTTGTTTGTACATGCCTTGATAGAATTTAATAAAAAAAAAAACTACATCTATTGTAAATAAATGTTTGTACTTGCAAATTTTTTTTTATATTAATTTTAATAAATTTTAAAATTATATTAGCTAACATTTGTCCTAGCTTTATTTTCTCAATTGTCTGAACAATATTAACAAGCTCTTGCTCTTCTTGGGTCTGGTCAGTGCAAATCATCATCATCATTAACTTTTGATCATGGTAAATAAATTTCCCATGTGATGTGACGTGATGTATTGTGGCTTCTCCTTAAATGAAATCAAGAATATCTAAGCATGTGATGTGATGTGATGTATTATGGCTTCTCCTTAAACGAAGTCAAGAATATCTCAGCAATTATGCCCAGATACACCTGTTAGCCACTTTATTTTACATTGCCCACTTTAAATTTACCCATAATCTGCTCTATCCCATTTCCACAACATAATCTTTGTCAACTCTATAACCTTTATATCTAAACCCCCCTTATCTTTTCCCAAACCCAGCATAAAACCCAATAATTCACTTTCTGTATAATCACTCTTTTCATATTTATTTTTCCACAACTTCATTATATGTACCCTTTCTGTTTTCAAACATTTACATTCAATTAATAAATGCCTAATATTTTCTATTCCTTCTTTACATAATTTACAAAATAAATCACCCATATTTTTCCATTTACATGTATATTCTTGTGTAGCTAAAGATCCCATTCAAGCCTTAAACAATAAACTACTAGCTTGTGGTTAAACACCTATAGAGGTCCTTACTATCGCATTTTTACATGCATATTATCGAGGTTATAGTCTCTGTAAATATTATTTCCTTACTATTATCATATATTAACTCACACCTAATATTCTGTTTATTTCTATATATATTTAAACTCTTTTTACTCTCCATACTATTTCTCCATCTCTCTAACTCCCTAGTCTTTATTAATACATTTATTCTTTTATCCCATTCCTTACTACTATAACACTCAATAATCCTCTTAACACAATCATCCCATCTTTTGTACAAATATACTGATATAAATTCTTTATCCAAATCTTTTGCATACCGCATTACTTTTCTCACCCATCTTGTTACCTGCCCCTTACTCATAACCCAATTAAATACTATTTTAGCTATTCTTTTATTATCCATAAACTGCAATCTACCAAACATTTTCATTTTACTTTTTGCATCTCTCATATGAAAACTTCTCCTTGAATTGCCTCCCTTGCTATCCATACTTCTGCATCCAATGCATATCTTCCTACTTCCCTTGAGCTTTTTCTAAGTAATCTAATATCTTTTTACTAACATATAATGCATCATTACCATATGTTAACCCTGCTACTGCAACTCCTTTCCATATAATTCTAGCTACATATTTATTATATGAAAACACTTAATTTCTTTATCAATCCCTTTCTTTTCTTTGCTTCATTTATCAATTTTTTCTGCCATTCATCCAAATAATTTTTCTGATTACTTAAAATAATTCCTAAATAACTATATCTATTCACCACACTTAACTTAATATCTCCCAATAAAATTTCTACATCTTCTCTTTCCCCAGTATTAACCATCATTATATTTTATTTTTCTTCACTAAATTTAATCCCCATCTCTTTACCCACCCTTGCACATGTCCTCAACATAACTTCCATATCTTCTCTTTTTTCTGCACACAAAAATATATCATCTGCAAAAAAAAGACCTGACAAAATATATACTCCCTTACTAATCTTTCTATTGCTCAGGAATTCATAAGAAGTTTTAGATCCAGAAGTGACAAGCTTGGCTTTATCCGTGGATCTTGAGGTTCAAGAGTCAATGCATAAAACTAGTCCTGACAATTAGTCCCTGGTATCAATAACATCACAAGTTGTTTTTTATTCACTGTTATCCTAACATGAAATAGATCTTTAAATTATCTCTTTTAATTTATCATACTTATTTCATTTATTTACCCTCTCTTAATAATCCATAACTAATATTCTCTCAGTAAATGGGACTCTTTTTAAACATAACTGAATTATTTATGATGGGCAGCAAAATTAATTCTATAATGAATTATAGGGGAGTTGAATGATGCTGAAGGTGAAGAATTTCAAATTTTCTTCATTAAAGTAGCAAATCTATTTTTCTGCTACCTACTGTACAAGCTTGAATAATCAAAAAACGTTTCATGGTAGTGGTAAATCACAATCCAGTGCTGCTTAGTCCATATTCACAGATGAGGCCTTACGATTCTTATCATTTATGTGCTTCAGATCTGAGTGTAGTGCAGATTTGTATTTTAAATCTAAATCACCTTTCTTCCAGCATCCTTTGTAACAATCTGGGCCACAGAATAAGTTATTAAGAAACTGATAACACTAAAATATATAGATACTGAATTGATGTTAGATCTATATAATTATGCAAGCAAGTTGACTTGAATTTCAAAACATTAGAGTCTTTTGAATTTCAAACCAATAGCTTAGTAATAAAAAAAGCAGTAAATAGTAGTTGTGGGAAGAAGAGTGAATCAGATACAAAAACAACTCCAGATAAATTAGATCTACATGCAAACCTTTTGACAGATGAAAACCATAAGAAACTAGTCTAGAGTTATGGTTATGGCAGTATCAGACACACATCATTAAACACTACCTTACTACCTGGAAACTACAGATTATTTATTTACTCACACTAGGCAATAGAAGCTGAAATAGTAGAAATGGATCTGCTACTAAAAATAATGTGTAAATAGAAATCATGTGGTGTTTACCTAAAGTGTACTCAGCTTTAAGTTGTAAAAATGAAAGAAATTATTTCATTACACAGACAAACAAACACACGCAAATTTGGATGACATACTAAGTTCATCATTGTTATATTATTTATATAATATCATGATAAGATGTAACCTGGTTAAAACCAACAGAAATAACCTATACAAGATGTTAATTTTATATGTATACTCATATATATATATATATAAATGAGGAGATAATATCCATTAAATAGAGAAAACACTTAATTTTTGATATTTTTAAGAAACTATTAATTACTACTAATTGAACAATTCCCGAGGCAAAGCAAGTTTTTCTCATAAACCTATAATAGCTTTTTGTGGGGTCTCAAAGCAAATGGCGTCCAATAAAAGAACTATTACAGGTTTATAAAAAAAAAAAAACTTGCTTTGCCTCAGGAATAGTTCAATTAGTAGTGATTTATAGCTTCTTAGTAAATTCAAAAGTTAAGAGCTTCTCTATTTAATGAATGTTATCTTCTCATTTCTACTTTCTATTTAAAGACGCTTATGTGATAATGACTGCATGTGGAACTCTCAATTCAAGAACACAAGCCAGAACATGGTCCCATCTTTTTCTCATGTTCTGGCTTTGTGTTCTTGAATTGAGAGTTCCACATGCAGTCATTATTACATCTGACTGATGGGTACCATTTTTTTCTCATGTTCTGGCTTGTGTTTTTGAATTGAGAATTGCATATGCAGTCATTATTACATCTGATTGGCTGTCACATAAGCATTTTATGGTGCTTCTTCAAAGGTTTTAGCCTTTCACATTATTAGTAGTTCATCTGCTAGCATTTAATAAATTTGATATATTTACTTTCTATTTAATGGATATTATCTCATCATTTCTATATAATAAAATCCATATAAACATTTAATTCAATATACATATAAATTCGTAGAAATCAGTCAAAACTTAGACAATCCAACAATCAAAAATCTCAATCTGTTGTCAAGGCAACCTTTTAAAAATAATTACGATTGTCTAAGAGTTGACTGATTTCTATGAATTTACTTATAAACCTATGTAGCCTTGAGCATACTTAAATATATATCTATTGTAATGGTCAGAATTGTACATTCACCTAACAAAACCCAGAGTTCAAGCAAAATATATTAAATCTGATTGAGATGGGATATGCCAGTCCCAGATCAGACAAAGCTCCAACCTATTTGCTGGTGCTCTGTGATTCAATACCCCATGAACAATGTTTCTGATGCCACATTTAAGTTCTATTTAATCTGGGTCCCAGTGATTAAGGAGAAGAATGAGACTCTATCAAATTTAACTACACTATATAGATCATTGGTGGACTTGAAAAAGGAACGATAAATAATTTTAACAAATAAATTGAAAAAATAAGCATCATAAACATTTCATTTCAACTAATGAGTTTAATTGGATTGGAATATGGCAAGAAAGATAATAGAGACAAGGTACATTTAAACAAGTTTATTATAATTGATAGTGGTTAACCTAAGACAATACTGATTACATTAAACTGAAGATAAAATATTGTTAATTTAATGTTATCTCACATTATACAATTAGACAAGTTTAATCAAATATTACATACAGTGTCAGGGATTTAATTCATGTAAATGTAATAACCTTCATGCTTTGAAAGAGATTGATATCTATATCCATTTAACATGCCAAATGATTTTTGATTCCCCCGTTGTAGTTTTCCAATGATTAAAGTTATGTATAATAACCAGAGACATATGTCATATTCAGCAATAATATTGCTAATTATCTAAGACACACAGTTTAATGTTTGAACATAATAAATTCTAAAAGATAATGCAAATCATGATGTGCCCTACAAGAGCTTCAATGCTTTCAGATAAATTCCCAAATAATTATAATACAAAGAATGAAATGGGCTGATTTAGGATTACATATGATTCCTATAAACAAATTAAACTCAATTTATTAGGGATTTGGCAGTGTGGATGATAATTTACATCCACATATAAAATGTGTGATTCGTTTGAACCGAAAAGCTTACTAATGAAATAATTATGAAGTATACATTGAGATTTGGAATTTAGATAAGATACTCAAATGTCCTGGGCCTGTACCCCAGTTGCTTATTTGATGCATATATCTGAACTATTCAGCCCCTAGGTGTAATTCTGTTCACCGTTATACAGGCAGCCAATATAAATGGGCTGGTCTTTGACATTCACCAGTAGAGATTAACAAGGTAGGAATATGTCTCTATATATATCATTAAGTTCACATCAGCAATGCACAAATATAATGATTCTAGCATAACTACTTAAATTTGCATTTAAAATAATTAGCAAATATCTGCTTCCAACACAAGCTCTTCCATAAAACAAGTGCTGAAAAGCTAATGCAGTAACAAGGCAGCTTGACATAATAAAATATTAACTACAGTCTAACAAATGGCTGATCAACATTATCATTATTTTAGTAATGGCAACATGCATTTCAAGGAGTATTAATGTTAATTGATAATTATAAAATGCATGCTTAATGACATTTATTTGCTAAAATAATCTTCATAGATTATACTTTATAACATAAGATGAGCAAACCACCTGAATAATTACTTATTAGAGAATGAATTGAATTTCATATTATATATCAGTATAAATCATCAGAACAATTACAAGGCAATCAAATATTATAACTAAGCAATATAATTTTGAAATAGTGAGTGGCATTTATTCTATAATGAGTAGATCAACTATAAAATTAGTATTACCTTCAATCCCAAACTTATTACACCCCATACGCTTGATATTTCGAGTGGCATTGGGCATATTATAACATAAATCAGTGAGAAATTTTAATAACTAAAACTTATAAAACATGGAAATAGATATCCCCGCTGGCATGAAAGCAAAGATTAATTGCAGTTTAATAGGATGATTATCAATTTGCAATTTCACAGTTTAAACAAAAGTAAAGATTTTTACAGAGATTAAAATTTAATTTGAACATTCAATAGTATTTATAGAATAGCTATAGCTTTAGATTTATCATTTAAAGTTCATTTTAGTGCTCTTTTGTGGTGATAGCAAGAGTTTTATCTTTGAGCAATCTGTGGAAGCATGTCACTTGGCTCATCAATTCTTGGTTCTAGGTAGAGTAGGAGTCATTCTCCATATGAAAGGCAAAATATAATTTTATATGGACAACACCAATGTGGCAGGTTTTTTACAGGAACTTTTTACAACTTGTAGCGGCTTGATGTTTTCAGCACACAGGACATAGATGGAGATCAGCATTTACTGGGTTTGGAGAATAGAAACTTCCACCTCTCCTACTCGGACATGTTACATATTAAACTTGTATGGATTTTGTTTGCAATCTCTTCCTTTTACAGAAAAATGGTGAGTTATATATACATGCCTTCAATTAACTTATACATTTTTAGGATAATTTTAACTTATGGCAAAATAAGCCATTAACATATCATGCCATATAATTTTAGAAATGAAATAACTCCTATCATTTGTCTAATTTTCAGCAGGATGTTAACAAGAATTTACCCTTTGTTTTAACCAGATTTTAAAAAGATGTACTATGATAATCTCTCCTTTATCTTATTATTCAATCTATTTATACATTTTTAAATAATTTATACAGTTGGTTAATTGTTTATTTTTGTAATGGAATATGTTTTAACAAATAACTATTGTTTTAATACCTTTTTAAATATCAATTAATAACACTATCCTCCCACCAGATTTTGAATTGCATGATCTATTTTACAAACTATTTTAGACATCAATATTATAAACTATAACAAATAACAAAATATGTCCTGTATATATGTATCACGGTGATATGTAGAATTCTCTCACATATGCAATTTTAATTTTTTGTTATTAAATTGAGTTGATTAACCATTATGAAAAGCACGTTTTGCCAAATTATGATAATACTACACAATTCAAAATTTATACCAGATTTGTGGATGATTTGCTTGTGGCTGCTAATGCAGAAGTCATCAGTGAAATCAAAAATGAATTACAAAACAGGCCACTTTACTCCAACAAACAAATGAAATATCTGAATATACGAGTACAACATGAAAACACATACCTGAATTATAAGATAATAGTCAAACCTTTTGAAGTAAGAGGTCACACTCAAACCAAATCTAACACCCCCATCAACCATAAATTAACAGCTCCTACATCTTTTCTTCACAGAAACCAGTAATTGTGCAAGTTCGAAGCGGGAAAAAAATTAAACTTAGCAGTGTATGAAGAGGATTTCTTAAATATAGGTTTTAAACAGGGTATCATCAATAGGAAGATATAGTTTCAAAACAAAATGGCCAATGACCCGCTCAATGTGGATAGACATAGGTTATTATTGTCATACATACCAAACATGCACAAAAAAATTTTTTGTTCAATTTTCAACAGAATATTTCGGGTGTGTTTTCACACTTCTCCGAGTTCCAACAGACTAATCAATAATGCAAAAGACTGTTTAACTCTCACTCAAACTCCGCAAGCAGTATACAATATCTCATGCTCTGACAAAAATTGTAAACTCTCATATTATGGGGAAACCAAAGCAGCACTGGAAACTAGATTATCTCAACATAAATATTCGTATACTAAGGCACAATCCTATCCAGCACACATTTCCATTTTTGCACGGGACCAGAAGCGTGCCGGACATCCATGTGAACTGCAAATAATCAGCTTAGTCTGCAGAGAGAGAAACAATTTAAGAAAAGAGGCCTGCTTTCTTGCAATTGACCGCAATGTCATCAACAGAAAGGGAACGGGTTATTCTATATCCAGGAAATGGAATACTTGAACTTTGCATAGATTTGCATAATATTAGACAATCAGTCACTTCACAAAGAGTTACGATTATGAGATCCATGAAAGTGCTCAGCCTATGGTTTAATAAGATATTAAATATTAACTTTGTGTTTATGCATTTATAGTGTTAGTATTGAATTACAGAATATTAACCAAATGTGCAAAGTTTAAAATTAATTACTTATTACAATATTGGATTTGATATGAGGCAAATAACAAGGAACAAGCAAATGTTGAAGGTTTGTCTTTCCATTTGCAAATTTCAACAAAGACTAGATTTTTTTAACGAAATACAAAAGGTTTAAAGAAATTCCAAATTGCTATAAAATCATGCTTACTCCAAAAGGACTTCAGTTTTATAGCTAGATCCCTTACTTACTGTGACCAATCAGATTTACTGTAAATAGTAATGAGTCTGTTTGTGCTATCAGTTATTTATTTAGCTTGCTGTTATTCATCGATCAATCATATCACATTCTGTCTGATTTAGAGACCTATAGCAATGGTGGATAAACTGTGGTCTCCAAACTATATGGCTCCCAAAGCTACTCTGTACAGCTCTTGAGACAATATTGGTTTTCATTGTCATTTTCCCAAAACTTTTATATTAATAATCTATGGTAGTATAATATATACCAATATTAGAGTATTTTATCGGAAACACTTTAAAAATAAGTAAAAAAGCAAATATTTTGAAATTTTAAATTTTTAGCTGTTAAATGTTGCCCATCAAAAAAGTTGTTATCATGAATTTTATTATTGTATTCGACTGTAAAAAGTGTTTTGACATTTGATGGTGCATAGAACATTTATGAATACAATTTTAAAATGTTTTCTGCAACTCTCACACATTCAAAAATGTATGAAAAGTTTCATAAGCGGCTTCTAATATCAAAAACCTGCCCATCCTTGCTTTAATGTTTGGATCAATCCAATTGTTGAAAATAAGCCTAATGTATAACCATAAGTTTCAACTAGTCTGATAACGTCAAGCATTGGTGGTCGAGAGGTTACCACAGCTGCCTTACAAGCAGTTGTCCCGGGTTAGTGGATTCGCTTCCTGGCTGATGCTATGACGCATGAGGAAAAAAACTAGTCTGATAACTGGAAATCAAATATAGCATTTAAAAAGATTGCAGATGAATATTTTTGAAAGCATCAGTAATTAATGAAATAAAGTTTTGAGCAAAAACTGTATTTACTTATTAGAGGTTTCAAAGTTCATAAGAAGTTTGAGTGCTAGAAGTACCAGCACTGGAATCAATTCAAGGACCTCACACCCCAGGATGTGGCATCCTACCATTGCATTAAACCATGCAGGATTTCCAAGTTTATCACGAATCTATAAAAGACAGAATGGGTATTGAAATTTCCTAACCTTATTGAAAATAATATTTAGGTCGAATATCTGATCTCCTAATCCTCATCAAAATATAGACTCAGAATATCATCAAAATCTTAAGAATAATTAACAAAATACGACAGCAGTGTTTAGATGTCATGATGAGATTCAGAAAATTAAGATTCACATGATCACCAGTCTTTATGCTTACATAAGCTGTTTACTCAGAGACAAAACTCTCCATACAGTAGTGGCACTCGGTGCAAGCCAAAGTAATCAATGGATGCAATAAGTTTTATAAGGGTTTATGACAAGTAATTTTATTTCTAAACATCACATGATCACTATCTCATACTAGCACATAATTGTTATTAAACAAGGCAAAACTCTCCATACAGTAGTGCCACCCTGTGCCAACCAGGGTAATCAGTGGATGCCAGAAGGCTTGTGCATAAAATCCCTATCTAGTGCCTACTCATACTAGTCTGGGGATAATGGATGAGTAGGCACTAGATAGGGATTTTATGCACAAGACTTCTGGCATCCATTGATTACTCTGGTTGGCACAGGATGGCACTACTGTATGGAGAGTTTTGCCTTGTTTAATTTTATTTCTGCAAAATATTTTACAGCTATTTATGAGAACTATTTTGTGGAATGAAATGAGAAGTTAAAGAAATGAAATGTAAATGTTATAAAAGATCAAATGCAAGTAAAAAGGTAGCACTAGAGATGAATGCTAAATAAAAATAAAAAAATTAAAGTGAAATTCAATGAATTTTTAAACGAGAAAATAATTTGGTGATAATTAATTAGAAAAGATAACAACTACAATTACCTTGATCAGATTTTTAACATAAATAAAAATATAGTGGATAAAATGAATCAATTAACCTAGGAATGGTTTTAGTAGAAATAACATTATAATATATATATGTTTGAAAAGGATGTTTTTTAATAGAAGAGTTTTACCAGACTTCAGGTTAGTTAGTAAAGTATATGTGTGTTAGGAGTAACAAGAATGGGTAAAAAATATATGGGTGAAAGAATAGAGAAGTGATATTAACATCATTGAAAAAATTAAAAACTGACGTAGAACTGAGCTGGACTTATTGCTAGAAAAGATGATAATGAATAAACAAATAAAATCTTAAACTGGACTCAGAAAGATTATAAAAGACCTAGAAAAAGATTACATATGAGATGAATGGACGAGATAAAAAAAAAAAAAAACTTTTGCTGGAGTGATGTGAAGAAGTCATGTTACCGATTGGGAGAGATTTTCATCCTGCAGTGAATGTATAATGATTGAAAACGATGATGAAGTATAACGTATAGAAAATCTTGAATTTGTTATATATTTATTTTTAATGGTTACAATGTAAGGAAATATTATGTATAGCATTGATTTAAAATTATCTATTTTTGTTCTAAAACTGATGAGAATAATTAAATATAATTTTCTAAAAGATAAACTATGTATCATCGTTACTTCCGTTTTCATGAAAGCTATTTTAATTGTTAGCTAATTAATAAACTTACTAGACCAAACCAGAATTTCGTTTTTACCTCGTGACACTTTTAAACATGATACCGTAGATGGACTTTGATTTAAACATTTGTGAAAAAAATGGTAGTTTTATATTATGTATTGTAAATAAAAATTTCTAATTTATGTTTTTCACGGAAGAAAAAAAAGTAGTTTAGATCTATTTTTAAATAACCAATTAAGAGTTCAGGTGACAAGGGGCGGGGTATGTACTTCCGGATTCACTATGATTTTTGATTTGTAAACAACATGGTGATATCCTATAAGTTTCTCTTTTGATTAAATTAGTGTACAGCATGCAGCCACCACCTAGAAAGGTTTGTCTATTGTTATCTTAACTTGTATTTGCAATATAAAAATGTGAATTATAAAGTTATTCTTTATTACCGAACTTATCGATTTCGCGAACGTTTAAAGTTTGAAACAGTCTTAATTCTCTTTAATAGATTAAAGGATTTGCAGCTATAAAAAATATACACAATGAGCAACTAATAAAGCTTCAAGCACAACATCAAAAAGAATGTGATTTTCTCGAAGATATAAGGTAAATAACGTTTAAGATCTATTGATTACAAGTTTAATTAAAAGCGAGGCTAAAAGTTTCCTTATTTGTATATTATTAAATCTTTTCAATATTATAGCTTTATTTATCGTATAATTGAGCACCCTTTTGACTTGGAAGTTTAATGTTTTACTATATAAATTATTTTTATTAGCAGTATCTTAAAATAATTTGTCAAATATATTTTCAATTAAAAAGAAAACTTGTAAATAACCATCGAATATATTCTTTCTGCTTATTTAGTATCAATCTGTTGGATATCGGAAAAGCTTCCATTAGAAATCAGTTTAGATTAAGTTTATAAATTTTATAAATAAATCAATTGTTTATACTTGATTGTATTTAATTAAAGATCACTTTTCCTACTACGGTATATGTAACTTACAAACCATCAAAAGAGCGTGGTACATCAGCGTGACTTGGGAGTCTGATCGAAATTTTTTTAAGTAGTATCAAATTTTTAAAAAAAAATTTTTTCAGATGGTCCATAGCCAATCTAACTAGCTATCAATATTGATCTATAAATAGATTGGGGTCAGCAATCTATACTGAGAACATTCATCATATAGGTCTGCTTATCTTAGTTTTAAAAGATGGAGAAGTTGTGAGTTTAAGATGTATTCAGTATATATATATAATTTAAAATTCTGTTTTCAAAATCTTATATGTTTAAAATATCCACATTTGATGACTGATTTTTATTTTTGTTGATGTAAGAAAATATCAGTTTGGATTAGCACAGAGATAGAGTGATGGATTCTGGTGCTTATGGTTCATGGATCATGGCACTGCCTTGTGACTTCTGGTGTTCAAACTGCTTATGAACTTCCACACAATATGTCTATTTATTATTTTTTAAAAAACATCTTTCATAGAAAATAAATGTAATCGCAAGGAATAGTAATTCCAAAAATACGAAGGTAGATAATAGTTAATGAAATATATAACTTAAATGTGTTTTCGATGCTGAGCACTCTTGTCAAAGGCAATGATTGCATGTCCCAACTCTCCACATGGATGTTCCGAAATTGGCACTCAAAAATGCATTTAGGTTATAAATTTTGTTAACTACTATTTATCTCCATATTTTGGGAATTAATATTCCTTGTGATGGTATTTATTTATTTAGTAATATTTGCCACTGAATAATTTTGACTAGTTTATTATAATTTGGCAAGTAATTAGAATTGCCAATTTTTAAGTTATGATTTAAAAGAGAATTAATATGTTATGCTTACTATTTGAATAGTAAGTATTTTGTATGAGTTCTTAAAATTATTTCAATTTTTAAATTTACTACCTCCAAAACTAAATTTTATATTTAAATACAACTAAATCATTACATTTGTAGCAACACTGTGACAAGAAAAGTAATGTATAAACACTGAAAGTAAAGTTAAGTCTATATGGTCTGAAAAGAATGGAGATTCTCACACGGCTTGCCATATCAACAATTAGCAACATATTTTAGAAATGCTTCACAAGTAACCTGATGCACTCAAACCATATTACCAATCCTTGAGCTAGAAAATAAGATCTCAATTTAATTTAGGTTAATCAGAAAAGATAAGAAAGGGGGATATGGCTGTGAAATCCATGCTTATTTTTAACTTATGTTTAGCATCTCAACATTATAAATAATTATTTTTATTCCACAAAAGAATACATCTTTATTTTTGCCAAAAGTAATAATTCTTATATATAAAACCCTATTTTATCTGTTGTCTGAATATGTTTGTCCGTAATACTTTACTAGAGTACCTCAATTTTTTTTATTCAGGTAGTGCTTCAGTAAATAATATATCATCTGTTTATATATAGAAATTTGATTTAGATACTTGGGTACTTCTTGAATAAGTCTTGAAGAAGTGAAGATGGAGTTAAAAGGATAGCATCGGCAAAGGAAATATTTTATTAAGAGAAAATAAATATTTTGTGGATCTTTGAAGAGAGAATTAAAAAAAGATTGTATGGGAGTAAGAATTAGAAACAGAGTGGAGATATTTGAGGTTCTGAGTATAGAGAAGAATGGAAAAAATACTTGAATAAATAAAATGACAAATGAGGAAATTTTAGAAAGAGTAAATGATGAAGATTAACTGAGGAAATTAGAAATAGAAAGAGAAACTGGATTGGATATATACTAAGAAGAAAGATTTTCTTAATAATGGATATTTTGGAGGAAAGATGGATAGTAAAAAGAAAAGATGATTAAGATTGATTTTTCTGGATGATACATGAATTCGGAAAAAATATGTGGAGTTGAAGTTCTAGGCAATGAACAGAACAGAATTGAGGAATAGATAAGTTCTCTGTGTGATTGCTATATCCATAGGTTAGAGCAATATTGATTCATATGACTAATTAGTTGCACATTTTTGTATGTATATAATTGCTGACACATACGACTGGTTAACTTTTTCAATTTTTTTTTTTTTTTTTTAAGATGATAGTAATGTAATAATTATATCTAATGAAAAATATTTTTGGAAATAATAAGTCATTAGATCCCCAATTAGATATTCAGTAGTGGTATGTAAATTGATATCTAACTATTCTTGATTGGAAAGTAATGTTTCCAGTTAGTCTATATTGGACAAATGAATGTTGATCATGGAAAAAAATCATGACAGTAATATGATGCTTCTTTGGAGTACCAATAGGGGGCGTTTCATATCCCTATAAAGATTGAAGTTGTGGTAGTTCTTAATTCATTAACAGAAAATTGTGGAAACTCAAAAATATTTGCTGTAATCCATGACTATCAATTGTGAATGATCGCTATGGAATTTATCCATTATTGAAAATAAAATTTGGAGATTATGCCATTGTTGCAAATCTATTAAAAATCTTAATTAATATGCTGTATCACTTATGAGGTGTCTTTAATGCTTTGCTGCCATTTTGAACTAAAGAAAAACTTGGTCTGGTTTAAGCAGATCACCAGTTAAGAAGGTAAATAAATTTTAAGTAATGGAATCTATACAGTCTCAGCATAATGTAAATAATAATCTAAGCATGCTCAATGTCTTGGGAGTTATTATTTTTAGGATTTTTTTTTTTTGCCTTTATCTAATTATTAAAGTCATTGATTTTAAAGGTTGATCAAAGTATCCAGAACTCTGTCCAAGAATGAAGATGTTATAAAGAAATAAAGTTGTCATCAATACTGGAAATTAAGGTGGTTCCTATCTTTTTTTACAACACAATGGATCAATTAATAACAACCCTATAGTCATCTGCTTAAGAGATAGTGAATCTGAGCACTAAAATGATAGGTTGAGTATATTTTGTGGCTTTTAATAGCAGTAATTGTATGTTCAGTTGCTAGAAGGGTCATGTGAATTTGTGTGTCAAAGTGGTAGATTGAACACAACAGTTCTATGCATTCTTATAATAGCAATAATTATATGATCAGTGGCTCAAAAATAATTACATAGTGACTCAAAATATTGTGTAGTTTGAACCCCGGAAAGGCAGGTTGAGTACTACATTTCCATTCAATTAGCTACAATGAGTTGTTTTTATTCCCTTGACTGGGAATTGATCCAAGAAATTTAAACTCTTCAGTCTAACACTTTGCTGTTGTGCTAAATGGTACAGGATGTGGACTCGGATAAAATAATCTTATCTCCTATTTCTGTTGGTATCTTTAGATAAAGACATTTCCAAGATAATGAGATAACTTCACCCTTGACCATCATTTTTTCCCCTTACCATTTGCAGATTAATAGTTTTGTTGTACTCAAAGGAGATATTTAATTATTATGATCAAAATGAGTTATGGTCTCCCAAAAGAGATTAGATAATTACAATATTACAAAAAATGTTAATTTATTAAAGAACAACTACTGATTGAAGAATAATTAAATTTAAAAGTATAAAATCAGTACAACATCATATGATCACCATTTCTTGTTTATACAAGCTGTTAAAACAGTAACAAAATCTCTATCCAACAGTGCCACCCATGGATGCAAGAAGATTTGTGCATAAAATCCATATCTAGTGCTACTGTTTTAACAGCTTGTAGAAGGAAAAGAAGTGATAATATGATGTTTTAGTAATTTTATACCCATCTTTCTCCTAAGATGATGTTGATTGTGGTTTTCAAAAACCAATGACATCATAATGTATAGATACTGAACTTGGTTTGGATCTATATGACTATATAAGTGAATGAGCTTAGATTAAAAACATTATTGTGTTTTGTTTTGAGCTTATGGCTTTATAGTTGTCTGAATAAGTAAAAGGTGACTGCTGGAGGGTTGCATTAGATCCTAAGGTCTAAGTGCAGTGCTTTCAGATCCAAAGCTCCTCATTGATGAAAGTCACAAGCTAGAAACTAGTCTGGGGATGTTAGGTGAGTAGGCACTAGAAAGGGATTTTATGCACAAATATTCTTGCATCCATTGGTTAAGTGTGGTGAATAGATATAGTTATTTGGGGATTATTTTAAGTAATCATAAAAATTATTTGGATGAATGGGAGAAAAAATTGATAAATGAAGCAAAAAAAAAAAAGAAAAGGATTGATAAAGAAATTAACAGTGTTTTCATATAATAAATATGATGTAGCTAGAATTATATGGAAGGGAGTTGCAGTAGCAAGGCTAACATATGGTAATGCTGCATTATGTGTTAGTAAAGGGGTATTAGATTATTTAGAAAAAGTTCAAAGGGAAGTAGGAAGAAGTGCGTTGGATGCAGATATATGGACAGCAAAGGAGGCAATTCAAGGAGAAATGGGATGGTCAAGTTTTCATATGAGAGATGCTAAAAGTAAAATGAAAGTGTTTGGTAGATTGCAGTTTATGGATAATAAGAGAATAGCCAAAATAGTATTTAATTGGGTTATGAGTAAAGAGCAGGTAACAAGATGGGTGAGAAAGGTAATTTGGTAAGCAAAAGATTTGGATAAAGAATTTATATCAGTATATTTGTACAAAAGATGGGATTATTGTATTAAGAGGATTGTTGAGTGTTATAGTAGTAAGGAATGGGATAAAAGAATAGATTTATTAATAAAGAATAGGGAGTTAGAGAAATGGAGAAATAGTATGGAGAGTAAAAAGAGTTTAAATATATATAGAAATAAACAGAATATTAGGTGTGAGTTGATATATGATAATAGTAAGGAAAGTAGTTTATTGTTTAAGGCTCAAACGGGATCTTTAGTTACAAGAGAATATACATGTAAATGGAAAAATATGGGTGATTTATTTTGTAAATTATGTAAGGAAGGAATAGAAAATATTAGGCATTTGTTAATTGAATGTAAATATTTGAAAACAGAAAGGGTACATATAATGAAGTTATGGAAGAATAAATATGAAAAAAGTGATTATACAGAAAGTGAATTATTGGTTTTTATGCCGGGTTTGGGAAAAGATAAGGGGAAATTAGATATTAAGGCTATAGAGTTGACAAAGATTATATTGTGGAAATTGGATGGAGCAGAATATGGGAAAACTTAGAGTGTGGAATGGAAAATTCAGTGGCTAACAGGTTTATCTGGGCATAATTGCTCAGATATTTTTGACTTCGTTTAAGGAGAAGTCACAGTACATCACATCACATACTGGTTTAACAAATGTTGCAACTTTATCTGTACTATCTTCAATTTTATGATTAAATCATCCAACTCATTTACATACAATGAAAATCTCTTTGATCTTTCCAGACATAATTGGAGTCTCATCAACAGCTATAGCATAACCCATGGCCATTGCACTTATCTGCTTTATAAATGGAGTTTGTTAAACATTGATCTATATAAATGTGTACAGTGCAAACCATCATTTAGTTAATGACTGCTAAATTCATGGCTGCATGGCAAAATTGAAGACATAATAAATCCACCCTGAATCTATCTCCTGATTGGAATCTCTACAAATGCCTTCATGATATTTTATTAATAAATAAGCTGTCAGAGAAATCTATGTGCTAAGAAATAGTAATAATAAAGTTGTAGTAGAAGTGGCTCCCAGTTTTTGTTAATTTTTATAAGAGATTCCATCTATTGATGAAAAATGAAACTGAAATTTAAAAGTATTTTTTGAATGAATTAGAAGTGAAATGGCAACATTATCAGAGTAATATAATTTACTTCTTTGTCTTCCTTTTCATATGTATTGATTTCTATTTTACATATCATACCATTTACAATTTTTTAAATACTTTAACAATGCTATTTTTATATAAAAACTTTATTCTAGCAGTTTCGATTGTCCTGCTTTTATTCTGATGATGACTGCAGGACAGTCAAAACTGTTAGAACAAAGTTTTAATATAAAAAATAGTATTGTTAAAGTGTTTAAGAAAGTTAGAAATGGTATAACATTAACAGAGATAACTACTATGGTCACATTTTGCACTTCAAAAGATGTTTAAATATAATTTCTCTGACTTTTCATTCGTGATTTCATTTTTTTTTAAAAAAAAAAAAAAATAGCATCTGAAAACTAATTACTCTGTTCTAAAATCTTTAAAAAGAAATAAACTTTGATAAATCTTTCCAACTAGAAACAAGTAAACAAAAAAAACAAACATTATTAAATAAATTATTCTTTTTTACAAATGAAGCAAAGAGGCAAGCAGTATTTGTTAAATAATTATTTCAATTAATACAAAGTTGCCATGTTAATATACAAATAAGTGTTCAGTAAACATAATATGAATAATTTATATCCAATAGCTATTTAAAATTTATACATTAAAGTACTATTATTGTTTTGATATTTTTATTGAATAAGAAAAGGGAAGGGAAATGAATCTGTAAATGTTTAATTTTTTGTAATTCCAAATATTGTCTCTTTCTTTTCTTTCCAAACTATTTAGTCTAGTTGCAATCGATTTTAATAAATTAAAACATAATAAATTAGAACAAAATATTTCGTTTCATTCTTTCCTAAAATTGTTTTATTACTGAATTAACTCCTGTAAACAAACTTTAAGTGAATAAAATATGATACATACCCATAAACTGACATTCTCTTTATTTAATAAATACTTTTTCAAAACTAAGAATATTTCAAAAAGATTTCTGGAAAATAAAGACTAAAAATATAAACTTGCAAAAGAGCATCCTAAAATTTTAACCTATTTAGTAAAGTTAGGCATGTGGTCTTAGATATAAAATTTGAAAATTATACTATACCTTTTGTTCATAATTATAAGGGTCTTAACTCAGTCTTACATTTCCAGTTGAATTTTAAAAATAATACCTGCAATTTGATCTGTTAGATTATAGCAGATTGTGGAAGAAAAATTAAAAAAATTCTTTTTCTTTTCAAAAACTTTATTTTCTTATTGAAACGATTGGATCTAAGTTCGATTCAAGCTTCATGAGATTTCACTTATTAACCTAGTTCAAACCCATTTATGAAATGAATATTTCCAAATCTTGTAATGAGAGTTCATACCACCTTCAATATACGTTAATTTCAGTTAAAACTGAGGTTATTATTTAAATATTTATTGAAGCTAATTATCTTATGTTTAATTTTGTTAATATCATTACTTACCTCATGGTAAATTATTAAAATAATGCTATTTAAAGAGTATTTAGTTATTTGGATTAGGCATATTTATTTGTAAATAGTTAAATATACGTTCGTTATAAAGTTTCATTACATCAGAATGTTTTATTTTATAATTTTGTTCAAATTTTTATGATTAAAAGTTACATTACTTCGATAAGCTTTCAAATCGTCCTTTCCCAAAGACAATAGTGATTTTTTTATTAATTAGTTAAAACTTTAAGGACGGTTCCAAATTAAAATCATTTGTTTAAATTTTACGAATTCATTTTCTAAATAGAAAATAAATTCAGATAATGGATTTGAAAATCTTATCGAAGTAATGGATCGAAGATCAATTAGAGAAAAAAAATTTTAGTACTAATGTAAAAGCTTTGGCCTTAAGGTATATATATCATAATGGGTGGGAAACCATTGACAAGAGTATAAAACCCCTGGAAAAGTTTCTAAAAGAAGCCATTACTATTAATTTAAGAAGAGTTTCCACTGGAAACTGTCGGTTTTAATTTTGAATTTTAAGAGTGTTTGCAGTATGGCACACAGCTAACTTCGGGGATCTGATTGCTGGACCGCAAAGTTCTCCAACAAATCTTCAAAATGTTGCTAAAATAGAACTCTTCAATACCAATCGTAAGCTTCCTAAAATGCAAAAGGAAACTAATCCATAAATGAAGTCTCCTAAATCCAATCAGACTCTGTCGTTATGAATCAATGAGTGATCCATGGGATTTTTAAACCGCAACTTTCTAGTCTGTTCATGAACTATATATCTCAACTCATATTTAAATGTAACTATTGCCTTAAGTTTTTCCATTCATGTTAAAATGGTTTAAAATTTTGTTACAGTAATTCTCTATTTCATTATATCTCTAGTCTTAAACTAATACCTTAGTAATTTTCTTTCTCCTTTTATGGCGGTTCATTTTAATTAATTCTTGTTCGTTTTGTTAATGTTATGTATTTGCGATATTATATGCCAATTAAACTTCCAACTCGATAATATCTTTTATTTAAACTTACCCTAAGAAAATAGTGTTATATTAATGTTATAGCCTAATGATTTTCCTTTAGAAGTAAATTAATAATGGTTCTACTAATTATCAGGTTGGAATATTTATTTAGTTGTTTGATATTATTTTGCCAAGAGCTAATAAGTGTTATTAGCTTAATTTATAGCCACTATGTTCTCAACCGTTTATTTAATTTACAAAAGATTATTTCTAGATTGAATTACTTTTATAAATGTTTTGTGAATATTAATATGGAAAATAAAATAGACATTTTCTAATTCAAATCTCATATCCTACATTTGTGTTCGGGGAGGGCATGATATAAAGGATATTATTATTATCATTATATAATTATGTTAAGCAAATTTGCTTATAATAAATTTGGTTTTAATCTTATATGATTAGGTCATCACGCTAAGCATTTACATTATATAACTTTAGCTTTTAATTAAATATTATGATTATTATATCATTACCATTCAGAACATTGCTAACACGAGCCATCATTTTGCTTCCTTGGGTTTTGTCATTTCAGTTATGTTAATGATATTTTAAAATATAGGAAGATATTATTTCCTCATTTGTTTGTCACTTTATTGGAACACCAAAGGTTTGTGGCTGAGTCCCTACCTGGCTTTTCTGTGTTCCCTTGATCCTTCATAGGGCAAAAAGGACTTGTTGAATACAAGCCACCCTTAATCTTCGTAAATCATCAACAAAAACATTTGTTTCATACTTGTTTCATTGCTCATAAAGTGTTAGTACCGTTTCACTTCTTAGTTCAAATAAAGGCCGCTCTTTGCTTTATAAGTCATGACAAATTGATTCCGTTAAAATCAAATCATTTTATATATATATAGATGATTAAAGCAACTTCCTTTGCTAAGTATTTGAAGTCATACCTTTTATATTTACTCATGCCATCCAAGAATTAATTTATGGATATGTGAAAGATAAATTTCACCTTACTCTTATAAGAAATCGGAAGCGTATTTTTTTTCCCAAATAAAATACCACTTAATGAATAATGTATGTAGGTCATTTGGCATCTATGCCAGACATACCATTAATCACACATGTCTGTTTTGTCAGAGCATGCATAATAGATATATTTCTTAAATAGTTATGTATTAATTATTGGCATATGATTACAACTGCCATCGTATTGTACATTGTAGTTTCTTTCTTCTAAGACTAGAGATAATTTATTTTAATCATTATGATCATTTGAATAATATTTGCTTGTTATTAAATATTTTATATATAACGTACTCAGTTTTGACTATTTATCATTCATTAATTAGAATAAATCTTAATGTTTACTGTATTTTGTCAATTCAAACATATATGTATTGACTTATTTAGAATGATAGGTAATACTCATTTCATTCATTATCTTGAAATCGGGGATTAGTCTCAGTAGTAGTCATATCCGTTGAGCTAGTTCATGGCGCATATTCTCGTGTACCATCATTATATGTTGTTCATTAGGTGTTTGATCTGGGGCTTATGGAGTGGGTTTGAACTCAGGTTGGTCGCTGATCTAAATCTTGGGCTTGACTGGATTTGGAGTACATTTTCATGGGTTTCAGCTCATGTTAGATGGAGAAAGTCTTTTGACCGGTACATTATATCAATACTGAACATATATGTAATACAAACTCCAACGTTTCAACTGTTTTATCTTTTTACAGTCATTTTCAAATATCTGCAACTACAACACGAAATACATATTTATAAATAAAACCTCAATTACATAAATACTTTCATCTTACATTAGCAGAAACAGTAATAAACATATTACTCATACATAATTATATTTTACTTACATCTCTCTCCCACTACTATTTATTATTACACTTCCTTTTACATTATTTAATTACAAATATATTTTAAAAGAAAATGTGATTTTGCATTTGTTGTGTTATAATATATGACAGATTGTGAAAGCTAAGTATGATTCAAATTTCTTCTGCCATAGCAAACTTGTGTCTTAGCTCCATGTTTGGTTATTCAAAAAGATCAAAATACATGCTTGAGATATTGTTATGGTTTGTATAAATTGTTTATATTATCCACTATTTTAAATTGTCTGACTTAAGGTTGTATTAGAAAACAAAAAGAATTCACAAAGAAAATATTCCTCTATATGTCTTTTTTTTTTCCCATGCATCAGCATCAGCCAGGAAGCGAACCTGCTATCCCGGGACAACTGTTTGTAAAGCAAAGCAGCTGTCGCTGACATCTTGACCACCAGTGCTTGACTATATGCCAGTTTTAAAAATATTAGAGAAATCATTTTCATGATGACACTATTCATTCTAATCATAATTTGGATGTTTTAGTTTTAAAATTTGCATCTTTACTTACAGTTTTACTTTTATTAGTTCAAGATTTAAATATTCTTCCTATCTTTATTAGATCTAAAGATAATTTAGAATTTAAAAAGGAAATTAAATATTTGTTATTGGAGGATTTATTTAAAAGAAATTGTTTTTTTTTTTTCATTAATATAATTTTTTGTATATTGTAATAGAAATTTTTTTTTTTACAAGTATTTTACTCTTTGTATATATATTTTTGAATATATCTTTTGTTTTGTTTTTTGTATATATATTTATATTAAATAATAGTTATTTTTTAAGAAAAACTTTCTGAACTATTATATGTCAACAATATTTTAACTTTATTTATAATCTTTATGAAGAGTATTTATATCATTCTAGAAAAAATTATAAATATGCATATACAAATGTAATGCACATATCTATTTACATAGTTTATCTTATCATTAAATCTTTTCTTATGTATCTTTAATATCGTAAAGAATTTCATTGGAATTTTGTGTAACTATTTTATTCTGATAACATTTTTTATTTTAGATTGAAAACAGTATTTAATTAATTTTTATTTAACAGAAAAAACTACTTTACAGTATTGTCATTATTATTATTACTTCTTTTTTTATCTTCTGTGTATTGATTATTAACATTTATAATTAATAAAATGTTTCTTTTTACACTTTATTCAATGCAAACATTATTTCTCTAAATAATTTTATATCCTTTTTTATAGTTTTGACTGCCCAGTAGTCTTCGTCAGAGCTATAAAATAGTTCTATGTACTCATATATGCTTATATATTATAGTTCTGATGACTGCTAGGAAGTCGAAACTGTAACAAAGGAAATAAAAATAATTTGGAGAAATCATATTTATACTAAGTTAAGTGTAAAAATAAAGGTAATATTAATTATATATGAACAACTTTTCAAAATTAAATGTTATTTCTATTAAGAATAGGTTTTAGTTTATCAATATAAAAAGTTTTTTTTTTGTTAAATCTTTTAATTACTAATGTATAAAGCACTTGTCAGAGAGAAGGTAAAAACATCCTTTAATTAATCCACTGCAAGTTGAAGACCTCTTTGATAGCATTCATAAAGAAATAATGAAAGGGAAGCCACCATTTGTTATGCTTACCAGGTGTCATGATCTTGAACAGTTTTGTTTTTCTCCTTAAGTAAGAAGAATTAAATATCCATTTACTGACCATTGTTAGGTAGTTAGCTATATGAATTGTGGATGGCTACCTGAAAACTAAAGCAATTCCTAGTTTTATTTTGCCAAGATTTAACTGCCATGTCAAAAACAAGCGAATTTGTTGATTATTCCATCAAAAAGAAGTTGTACTGATAATTTAGATATTAAAAAGGATTATTTAATGTTTACATTTTGCTGCAAATTTTTCATATAATAATAAAGGATAGACTGGAGCATAAAGTTCTTGGTTCGATTGTTCAAATTTCTTATGAATTCATAAAACAATAAGGTCATTCAGTTCAATTTTTTTTTTTTTTATTACTTTAATGTTTACATTTAATGTTTGTTTAAATTTTCAGCATATGGAAAATTTAAAATGAAAAGATCAGATGTATTTTTGAATCATCTAAATCCAGCAGTTTTTAATCTGAGAAGTGCTGGGTTAGAGATATCACATGTAGATTTCAATTAAAGACAATATTATTTTTGTCATATTTTATACCAAATTATTTCATAAACGTTCAGTAGGATTTTGCCCCTAATTAAAATTTGTATAAGCCTTAATAACATCATTTTTGGAGATCTTTTGTGAACATGTGTCAATCATTACTACAATTAAAGCCTTAAAAAATTTTCTAAATACGTTTAATTGGCCATGACTGGGCATTAGCAAGTTGAAATAGTTTACTTCTTTGTTGTTGTTTTTTTATTTTATTCTGCTTTTTTTTTTTTCATTTTCTTTTTTCCTTTTCTATTTTTAATTTTTTTTTTTTTCTATTTGTCCTTTCACCCATCATTTCTTTCTTTTTTAACAAATTTCATTTCTATATAATGAGACAGTTATTATATCAACAGAGGTTCTATTTTACATGCAATAAATAATATATCATGATATCTGGTTCAGTGAATTTATTGATTCCAGAAGGTCATACATTCTACCATCAGTCCATTGTAGTTATATGGAAATGCATGTATTTAATAGTAATCTATTCCAGGCTCATATCCTGAACCAAAGTTACCTTCCAAACCAACTGTTTAAAGAAGAAAAATATGATACGAAATTAAAAATATAAATATAAAAGCATATATAAAATTAATTGTTCAATACATTTAGATTTTAATGAAATCTAAAATTGAACTTTTAATAAAAATATAAAAACATAAGTAAACTTACAAATCCTAATAAAAATTCATAGATCATTCATTCATTTCAGAACTTTGTTATTTTCAGCTGTAATCTCTCTGTTATGAGTCCTACTGCATTTATAAATTTGTGCAATCCATTTCTTTTCATGAATGGGCGAACCATACCTTGCTGGCGCTGGAATAGTGCTTAAACCAAATTCTTCAAGAAATTTCATATTTGTAAATGATCACTTCTTTGATGCTGTGACCTAGTTTTTGATTAATAATGAAAGAACTTCCATATGTTTTATGATGTTACCAAAATAAATTATTCATTCCAGAAATCCATTTCACTATATATATGCACTTTTTATTTCCTTATTTTGTAAAATGTTGCAGATCGTTGATTTAGTCATACTGTACTTAGAACTTAAATCGCCAACCTTTTTACTGCTTTCGCTTTTAAAAATGATTTTTTAAAATACTTTTATTAGAAAGTCTGATCGATGGTTTGTTTATTTGGATCAAATCTTATAACTAATTTTTGCCATTCTTCTATCAAATGAATTTTTTTCAAATTTTGTGCATGTGTTAAGTATAAGAATGCAATATTTCAAGTTCGTCAGCAAAATTTTCCACCTAACTGTTGATGAATCAAATTCCAAAATGCATTGATATTTTTTCAGTAAGTTTTCAATGGTGTGCAATAAATTTTTTTTAAAAAAATACACTTTCATTGAATTTCATGAATAATTCACTGAATGTGTTTACAGTTAATTAAAATAGAAAGAAAAATAAATGAAGGAGAAAATATTAATTTCTCTTGATTATTTAACTAAAACTCGATTTTTTTTTTAAAAAAATGCTACTTTCATAAACATGCAAAAAATATATTTTAATGTGTTGCAAATTTTTTTTAAAATACTAGAAATATGGTGACATTGTTTAGATATGCAAAGGTAAAAAAATAAAGAATAATATATATATATTTTATAAAAATTGCTTCAATTTAATTTGGGAAATAATGCATTAAAAATCAAATTTATGAATGATCTATGTTTTTATTTCAAGTTAAATATAAGAACCCAAATTGTGGTCGAAGGCAAAAAATTTTGGTTTTTAATGCATTATTTCTCAAGTGCTACACTACTTTTTTAACAATCCTATTGGATTCCGTACAATATGGAGGCCTTGATTTAAACGCATTGTTAAATGGTTCAAAACAATCAATGGATAGCATATCTATTCTTGGTGTACTTTATAATATTCTTTGCAGCTGTTGTAAAATTTATATAGGTCAAAGTAAATTAAATCTTAATAAAAGAATCAAAGGTCATAAGAGTTAGAATTAAAAATAGATAACAAAACTCAGCTTTATATATTCATAAACTAAATACAGATCATAAAATATTATTTCCCATTGCAAAGCTTATCTTTTATGAAAGAAGTGAAATAAAAATAAGAGTAAAAGATACTCTGATGATTAATTTTCTTCAATCTGAGGCCATCAATCTCGTGATGTTAAAGGAAGTTGGTTTTTGAAGTGAATGATGGGAAGGCTATTTTGTTTGAGATATATATATTGTTGAATTTCACTTTAAAAGATCTATTTATTAATAGATGAAACCATGGTTGTGGGAAGAATGTTAATAAAATTTGGTTTTGGTTAGTATTGTAATGATATACGAGTTTCAATTTTATTTATAATTACTAGTATAGTAAGTGGTAAGCAGTATTTAATTTTTACTATTACATACATATTTTTATTTCAATACTGACCAATTTTTTTGATTACTTTTGGGACTCATAATTAATATGAATATTTTTTATACGTGTATGATAAGAATGTTTAAAAAACCAATAAAGATAAATAAAATGCAGAAGAAAATTAAATATAGTAAATTCGCAAAGCATAAAAAATGTTTGATGTTTTACTCTAATTTGAAATTCTTTACACTTGTTTGCTACATCATTTGTAATATCTAATATAACCGAGTGACATTAGTTAATTTAGCTGGTATATGTTTAACACTTTAATTTGCACCAATTATTTTGTATATTCACTTCAAAACTATTTCATTTTTAACATCAATATGAATCACTTTCTGATTTCTGCTTTTATAATAGTTGTATGTACAAAAATCCTTTTTTAAAAATATATATAATATTTTCACTGCAAAAGGCAAAACAAAGGTAAGGAAACAATTTAATAACTAAGTCTTATGTATCAATGATGTCCAACAATCTAGTGCTATTTGTATATATTTGTGGTTGTTATATAAATTTTAATTTAGTTAGAAAATGTCCAGTGTACTGTTTGTTCACTCTATAAACTTTCATCGTACTAGAATTCCCCTTTCTTAAATGTTTTCTTTCAACACTAAAGTCTAATTCCCCAATATGTATTTCTGACTGTACCCTTCCCTTGGCCAGGTTACAACCCCATGCATGTCTTCATTTGCTTCTTAAGTATTTATCAAAATCATATTACTATAATTTAACCTGTAAATGCTAAATTTCTTTCACCAACACATTTGGCAATATCCTTTTAAAGTAAATATATGATATTATTATTGCCATATGGTTAAGCAGAGTAGAAAAATGCCAGACACTGGAGCATATGGTCCTTGGATCGATTCCAGCCCTGGAAATTCTGGCATTCAAACTTTCTATGAACTCTGAAGCAATAACATCATTCGATTATTTATTTATTATGCTAATTATCATCGTATTGTTTTAATCCAGGTATAAACTTTAAACTTAATTAAAATAATCAATAAAGCAAGTCTTATATAGTGTGACATTGCTTTTATGAGCTTATATTTACAAATATGTAATATAATGAGCGTACCAATAACTCAAACAGGCTCTTTCAGAGTTTTTATTTAAATGATACTATTAAATAAGTGCTGGGCTTTGAGTTGATATTTTAGATCCAGTGTCTGAATACTCTGGCTCCTCACTGAGATGAGCCAAAAGCTTGAAACCAATTGGTCTGGGGATGGGAATGTTCCAGATAGAGATTTTAAATATTTTCTTTTACCGCACTGATCAATTAAGAGCTTGTTTGAGCTATTGGTATGCTCCCTATATTAAACTTAATTAAAGATTATTTATTCTTATACATATAATCACGTAACATCATTACTTCAACTCTATCTTTTTCCCCATCTGTAATATCTTATGCTTAAATCTTCTATCTCCTCTCATACATTTCAAAAACACAAATAAAAACATTTTTATTTATGATCTGAACCTATTGAAGAGTGCTAATTTAGTCAGAAATACATTTTAAGATCATTTATCTTTTTCATATGTCTTTATCTATAAGTGTGTGAAATATGTACATTAAAATAGAAGCTTTAAAATATATCTAAGGTATTACAAGTGGGGGAAAAGAAAGTAGAATTGAATTAATGATAACGTGATTTTGTTTTATAGAAACATATAATTTAATCTTTATCTGAATTTAAAGTTTATATCTGGGCTAAGAACAATGATAATCTCTAGCCATTATTAATAAAGGATTAACAATAATCGTAAATGTATCCAAAGAGGATGATGTTATTTAATGCTAGGTGCAAGAAATTTGGCACTTGTAGATTAAATCGTAATATTAAATTAAGTAACTGAATATTTTAGAGTTTTAGGGAGGGTGCTATTTTATAAATGAGCAATAAACGAAAAAACATTTTGATTCTTTAAATATATTAGTTATTTTTTATATTTTATTTTACCTCTCAGTTCTATCTACTAATTATTAGTAAAGAATTATGTTATTTTTGACAGGCTCTTTGTTAAGCAAAGATCTACTATTGAAAAAGAATATGCACAGGTAAGCACACCTTTAATTTTCTGTAGGTAAAAGTAAAATTTATCTTAATCATAAAAAATAAAAAAAAACAGATCAAAAGCATTAAATTAATGCTTGACTTCCTGGTTTGTTTGTTTTTAATTTCACTCTTTCTGTTGTAATTCGACGTAAATATATAGACTGAATTTATTTCTTAGCAAATAAATAGTATAATCTTAAATAGTTATGAAAATTTCAGCCACAGACTTATATATATATTGTTGCAGTTGTATATACAGTATATGTAACGATTTTTATACAACCTTGATAAGGACTCAAATGAGCGGAAAACACTTGGTAATAGTGTTTTATATTATTTGAAAGTTTCTGTTTTATACAATAGTCGTATTGTTATTTTATGATTTATATTTTATAATAACAGAAATATTCGATTTAGTATTTTGCCTTATGTATAACTAATTTATTCACAATCGTTATATCAACGATGATGGATTACTTATTTTTTAATTTGTTAAATGCTGCGGTATTACCTTGGATTTTATTCAAATGTTTAAATTTATATTCATTTTCAAGCTAATAGAAACCAACGTCAGTAGTTGGTGAAGATTCTTTACCTCATCTCTAGCTGATAAATAACTTGAGGTTTTTTTTTTCAGCATTAATTATTAAACCAAAATTATGAAGTTAATAATTCTTTTATATTGCATTCAATACAAACATATTAGATTCTTTTTAAATAACTATTTCTTTTCTTAAGTTAATTTTGAAAAATTAATCCAAGTTTAAATAAAGATTTGCGTATTAAAACTTTACTCATATAATAAAATAAAGATTTAATAAAATTAGCATGCTAATAGAAAACAAACTTTTTTCAATAAATGCGGGAAGAGAAAGCATGTAAAAAATTTTATCTAGAATTATCCCTATATCAAACCGGTTTCGAACTGATGGCTATCATCGGTGAGGCACTAGTATATTCAGACACTAATCTACAATACCAACTCAAGTGCAGCATATATCTAAAACTTAACTATTAAGTAGAAAATCTGAACTCTTCAGACATCTGTATGTCTTCAAATCCAGTTAACTTATATAGCTATATTTTATTATATTTGTAGTACAAGCTTATTAAGTTAAGTCATGTGATGTAGGACTTGATTTTTTTACTATTATAGTTTTGCTTTTGAAGTTTTGGTGATATTATACTACTAAGGCTATTAATATATATGTAGCTGAAAATTAGTCAGACCCATCTAGCTATTTAAGTTAGATAGCTGGATTTGAAGACATAGATATCTGAAATTTTCTTCTTAATAGTTAAGTTTTAGATAAATGCTGTGTTTGAATTGGAATTCTAGTGCCGCACTGATGATAGTCATCAGTCTTGAAACCAGTTTAGGGATAGTGATAATTCTAAATAGAGATTTTAAATATCTTCTCTTCCAGTATTTATTGGAAAAGATTATTTAGAGCTATTAGCATACTCATTTTACTATATATTTGTAATACAAACTTATTAAATTAAGTCACATGATGTATGACTTGATTTTTTTACTATAATAAAATAAAGAATGAAAATAATAATAGTATCAATTTATAATGAAGTAAGTAAAGGAAAGTTTTAATTACAAAAAAAAAATATAAAGGGAGATATAAAGTAGTGTGCCATTACAAATTGACACTGTCCACAATTTTTTGAGATTACTAAAATTACGATGATCGATATGAGGGCGCCACTAGGCCTATAGTCTAGCACTAGATTGAGAAACAACTTCAATGATTGTAGTGAGAATTTATTTATGTATAGCAGTTACCTAATAGATATTAGAATGTAATCTTATGCGGACTAGGCTAATTATACTTTGATGAAACCAAATGGAACTTAATTATTAAACTAATAAGATAGATTAAAACACAGAGACACTTAAGTAAAGTTTGGATGTTTATTATATTCTTTTGTCTTATTAACACTTTGCGACATCACTCTAAATCGGTCACTTTTCGTATTGTGATTACGATTTTAGGCTCTTTTTAAAGATTAAAAAAAGTTCTGTAAGATGCTGCTCTCTCTTGAATTATTTTACAAGTAAAAAAATCAATAAAAATGGCATTATATGTCTAACAAAGAAAAAATAACACCCCTTCTTAAATCTGATTGGCTATTAAATTTTGACAACAAAGAAAATGGCTGCCAAAAAGTAAAGAGTTATGATCTCTTTTTGTTTCATTTCGAAAATGATAAACGAATGTTTTAGACCATCTTAACAGTATTTTTTGACAAATTATACATTATTTTGATAAAATATGCTAAAAATAAAATTATTTTGGAAAAATAGTTAAGACTTTAACAAAAATTATTTACTTTTTCTGCAACTAAAATTGGCAAAGAAAATCACATCGTTAGCAAAATGTTTTGATTGGTGAGTAAGATTTCGTTTACATTTACCGCTAGCGAAAATTTATATAATTATATCATAACAATTTATTTTTGAAAAAACTTTCATTCATTTTCATAACCTGACAAACTAAAGTGAATATAATATTAAAAGATGAATATATTTTGATGTTTGAGTTTGTGAATTGCCACTTGACTTTGTGAATTGACCAATTAAAAGCTTCAATTTTTACCTCATTCGGCCAGTTTCATAACTCTAGAAACATTGTCCCCAGTTGTTGCTAAAACATCATGAAAACACAGATTGTAGTCTCTTAGTTTTGAAACTGTTTAAACTTATATTTGTCTTATTTTAATTGTTAATAAAGTGTTGTTTTTATTTTCAGGGTATTCAAAAATTAGTTAGCCACTTCTTACAGAAGAAAGACCAATTAGATAAAGGGAATGCAAACTTTAGGTATTTGCAACAATGTAACACTAATATATATAAATCACTACAACCCTCATTATTAAATAAATCAATAGAATTATGTCAGTCTACTGTCATGGCAACCCTACATTTAGTTAGTAAAAGAATTCTATTGCAATGTGACCTTGGCAACAAATTATTGGATTTATTTAAGCACCAGGCATTAGATAATAGAAGGACATCATTTACTATCTAATTGTACTAAGCTGGATTTTTAACTTATTATATCATATTACCGTGACAACTGATTACTGATTTTTTATTTGTATGAGGGCTGTGGTGATTTACATATAATAACTACTAGTAGCTGTTGACATTTGTGATTTAATATATATATATTGGTTTAAATCTTTAATGGGTGGAGTTATCCATTTATAATCACTTAATTAACAAGCACTTAACCTAGAACAAAATGTCCTAGGCCAAAAGCCTAGTAACTCTGGAAGTCTTAATGAAAGCAATAGGACTGTCAATAATACTTGGCCTGGAGCAGTTTGTTCTAGGTTAAATGCTTACAAATGGAACTCCACCCACTAAAGATTTACATCTATAACATCCATTAAAAGTATTGAATTACAATATATAGGTTACATGTATAATAATCAAAATGTCTCAAGATTTGATTAAAATATATTATCAATGCATTTTCAAAAATCTTAATTTTTTTAAAGATATTATTGACTTAGAGTTGAACATTATATCATTTAGTTTGTAATTACTAGTGAAACACCATTAATTCCAAATCCCAGATTCACAGGTCTTTCCAGATTTATGAATTCTTTTGGATTTCAAAAATAGATTTTTATGCTCTTGTAAATACAAACTTTGCTAAGATAAAAAAACGACAGGCAGCTTACTACAATTTGACTTATTAATTTGTAGTTATTTATTGAATTTTTTTTTCTTTAATTTTATTTATAAATGTGTGTGTGTAAACTAATTTTGATCTATTTGAAATACGAAAAATTCACAAAAGCAACAAATCTTGGAACCAGGCATTTTGGATTAATGGTATTTTAGGCCGTATTATGATTGGTAAATTTATTGACAGAGATGAAAAACGAAAGTCTAACTATTATAGTACTTTGTGAGAGAAGGTGGATGGGTATGGATAGGAAGAAAACAATAGATATAAAAGCTTTGTATTCCATTATAAAAAGTGATATAATGGTATAGATATTGTTTGAAGTCCAAGAATAAGAGTTTTATATACAGATTCCATCAAATGACAGATTGATGGTAATTAGGCTGAAAGCATTAGTCCAGGAATAAGATGATTTTCAGATGTGCTTCCAACCAGAAATCATAAATTGAAAACATTGTTACAAAAGGGTGAGTTGGATTGGAATAATAACATGAAGATGATAAAATTATAGGAAATTTTGGTTCAAGAGTGAGAAATAAGAGAAGTTAAAGATTATTAAATTATTTTTTTGTGCTTATGGAGATAGTAATACATCCATAGTTTAAAACTCATAAGAGGAAACCCACAAGAGGTGTATTTATATTCAGAAAGTTCCAGATTATAATTTGATATGAAATAAGATTAAAAATTGGTTTTAAGAGTGCACACGTTAGATGAAGTCAAGGGGAAAAAAGAACAATGATAAAGGGAATTCAAGAAAAAAAATGACAATTTATTTGATGACAAAATAACCATGAATAATTAATTATAAATGGATACTTAAATATAAAATAACATATCTAAGACATAAACAGTCTGTCCCAATGAAACGTGATTGGTGACTAGTTCTTTCTCCGAGTTACCTGCAGTGCCGTTTCTGATTCAACTCACGGGTTACTTAGCGACATAGTTTAGCTATTTACCACAAAAATGTTAAGGCACTAACATATCTAGATCACGAGTTATGTAATGAAATGTTACAATGTGTTTAATATCTTAATCCATGATGGAATAGTGTACTAACATTAAATTTTGCTTAAATTTGATAAAACTGTAGCTGAAGCTTTTGAAATGATTCATACTCGGTATGGTCCCAAAATCATGAATCACAAGAACATTTTAAATGATTTGCAAGATTTCATCATGACAAGGAGATCATCGATAACAATTTACTAACGTATGAAATGTAGTGTCGCATTTCCTTCATAAATTGTGAACCATATTAAAACACATTAACAAAGTTCGTTAAACAAACTGCATGCAAGCATGTAAATGAACAAGTAATTAGCCAATCATATCAGTGCTTAGAGAAAACCAACAACTATTTTGTCATTGTACGGCATTTTATCATGGAATAGGGATCTCATATTTAATCATATTTTGACATATCTCTTGAATAAATTATTCGTATGTAAGTGTGTGTTTTATAACTTCATATAATCATAGATGTAAGTACTTCCAGGTTCCTGGTGAGATCTCTGTTGTAGGATTAAAAAATTGCGTAGTGATGAAATTGTTGTTTGTTCTCTTTACATATTGATATGGACGATTAGCTATTTATTCATTTAGACGCTTGTGGGTAATTCAATTCATCAACATCGTAATTATAAATAATTGTAAACTAATAGATATAGCAAATTCAAACAAAAGATAGGAATTATTTGAAGAAGTTTTGATAATAAATAAAATAGAATAAAAATATCATAGATAATAATATGAAAAAATATAAACTCTGTAGGAAAGTAAAGGAATTGAAGGGGAAAAACAGTTATGGATAAAAGAAAATAGTTATGAGAGGGATATTAAGACATAGAGGAATTACAAATAAAAGGAGAGTTTTTAACACAATGATTACAATTTGAATGGGAAATTACTCAAGCTTACAATAGATGGCTAGTTTAGAGAAGTAAAAAGAGTTTAAATATATATATATATAGAAATAAACAGAATATTAGGTATGAGTTAATATATGATAATAGTAAGGAAAGTAGTTTATTATTTAAGGCTCAAACGGGATCTTTAGCTACAAGAGAATATACATGTAAATGGAAAAAAATGGGTGATTTATTTTGTAAATTATGTAAGGAAGGAATAGAAAATATTAGGCATTTGTTAATTGAATGTAAATGCTTGAAAACAGAAAGGTTACACATAATGAAGTTATGGAAGAATAAATATGGAGAGAGTGATTATACAGAAAGTGAATTATTGGTTTTTATGCTGGGTTTGGGAAAAGATAAAGGGGATTTAGATATAAAGGTTATAGAATTGACAAAGATTATGTTGTGGAAATGGGATGGAGCAGAATATGGGGAAATTTAGAGTGGGGAATGGAAAATAAAGTGGCTAACAGGTTTATCTGGGCATAATTGCTGAGATATTCTTGACTTCGTTTAAGGAGAAGCCACAATGCATCACATCACATTTATAATAGAAATAAGCTATTTTCACTGTTGTAAAAAAAGTCACGTAGATGTAAAATGAAATTAGAAACCTTAACTGAGCTGAAAAAATAAAGAAAAGACCTTAGGTAATTCCAGTAAGTGTGAGATTTTAGGACAATTAGCGTAAACTGCTGAATATTCTAAATTGCATAATTTTTTGTTATTAATAGTAACAACGATTCTCCAGCATACATAATAGTTGATAGACAAAAGTAATCTTTATTCTAGTGCTATTTATTGCAAGCCTAAGTAATCAGTGACTCAGATGATAGCGCATTTAAATCCCCATTTCTGATTTTAAATCAATAAGTCAAAATCAATTGCAGGATGTTTTAGCTGCATTATTTTCAACTTTATATCCCAAGCCTTATTGATAAAGGCAAAGGCAGAAACTTATCTGGGGATTTGGGTTTAAACGCATCACTATCTGGTAATCACTGATTGCTCAAGTTTACAATATATGGCAGAAGGAACTGCTCATGTTATCATTTCATTATTTGTATTAGAAATATCTTTAAGAAATTAGGAGTTGTTGAAATAGACTGCAGTAAGACTGATTTCACAATGACAACAGGTTTATGCAGAGCTACATTTTGCCACTTTGCTTATTTAATTTGCCTGCTGATATGTATAATGAGTTGAGTCTGATTAGTGAAGATAAATGTAGATTCAGGTTAGTGGAAGAAACATTAACATGCCTCACTTATAGATAGAAATTGAAAAGGTCTTAAAACTTATATTAGGAAAATGAAAAACTGAATCCAAATATGAAGTTATAATATGAAGTCTATGATCGTGAAGATAAATGGGAGAGAAAAATATAAGTCATTAAGAGTATTGCTTTCTTGGATTGCTCATCTGCATTAAAGGATCCAACAAAGAGATTCATTGAAGACCAACATTGGGCTATGTTGTTATGAAAAATCTATAAAATTTGTTTAGGTATATGGATATATTTTTTGTAAATTACAATCAGAATTTTCAAACTAGGATTGTTTCCTGTGACTTTCTATGGATATGATAAATGGACTTTGAAGAAGAAAGATTGGAGAAATATAAATGCTTTTGAATAATAGTTTTAGGGAAAATATTCTGTATAACTTAGAGAATTGTAGAATAGTGGATTCTGGAATTTAAAATCCATGAACGACAGTTCTAGCTCTATCATTTTTGCATTTATGAATTCTCAAGTAATAAACTATTTGGTCATTTATTTACTGTGGTCTGGAAGGAAGATACATTGATGTGATATCAAATTAGATGTGAAATCTTTTTTGGAGCAAAGAATTCTCTTATTTTTGCCCGATATGAAATAATGTAATTCATTAGATAAATGTCATATTTAGAAAAGTGGGTGGAGACAGAAAAAGAAAGTGGCCATCAGCGAATAGTGTTGACTTCTTCTTTCAAACATTGAATGTACTTTAACTATCTGTAACACCAAACGGAATGATGGAGAAATGCTGTTTATATGATTACTACTGAAATTGAAGTGTACAGCACCTATTAATAAAAAAAAGGGGTCTTTCTTTTTTTAGGAATGGGAATTATTATTATCACAACATATTTTCAAAGTATTGCTTATTAGACATCTTACATCTTCAGTGACTAGCCGAACACAGATAAAAATGTGTCAAAATAATTTGCATCATAGATGTTGCTTTATTTCATCATCAAGGATATCTTACTACCATGTGGATATATGAATTGACAGGAAGTTAAACAATGTTCATGTATACCTGCAAAATATAACAGATCAAATGAGCAATGCCTTATGTAATTGTGATAATAAGAATATTTTATATTTAAAACAAAAATATGGAGATTTTCTTATACATATATCAGCAATAGTAGAACGTATTAGTTCTTTTTGTTCATTTGCTAGATATTTTGTAATGCTGTCTTTTAACTTTTGTTGGTAAAAAAAAATTTTTTTTTTACACTAAGTCCAATTGCAGCTCTCCAATACATTCCACTCTCTGTCACATTATTCCATTGGAAACAATCAACATTGTTTATTTTTAGAATGTCTTTGAGATAAATCTTATAATATAAATGGGGTCTATTCACCCATGAAAACTATGCTCAAACTCAAGTTTATCATAAAACTTCCTTTTAGGAAGTCCTGTATTGTTCATGCAGTTCGATTCAACAAATATGGATTTTACATCGGTGACTTTACAGTATCTAATCCAGTAAGTTGAAAAACATTCATTGGTTTTATGATTTCACAATGTATTTTTAAGATTTATGGATCATCCTTAAACAAAACTTTTCTAAAGCCTTATGTTGCATCTATACCCTTGTCCAAGTCTCACTTCCATACAATAAATTAGATAAAATAATAACTTAGATGCATTAGAGTTTGTACTGTGCATCAACATTTAAGTCCACCTTTCTATTTATAAAACTATCAAGATATTTAAATTGGTCTAAATTCTCTAACTGATGACCTTTCAAATTAAAAATTGTCTCGGTATATTTTCCCTATCACTGATTAATAAAGAATTTGGGGTTTTTAAATATTAATTATTAAACCAAAAATCTTTATATGCTGCATTCAAAACATTAAGTACATTTATAGTTAATCTTTTGAACTGGTATACATTATCATCATCATCATATTTAACCATTATTGATCCATTGCAGTATGTAGGTCTCTCCCCATCACCCCAGCACACTTTCTGTTTCATCCATCCATCTCACATGTGGTCTCTTTCTGGATCTTTTCCAATCTCTTGGAATCCGGTTTAAAATTTCAATTCCCCATCTATTATCTCTTCTAGAAATATGGCCAGCCCAACTCCACTTTAGTTTTTTAATTCTTCCAATGATGTCAGTAACATCTGTTTGTTCTCTTACCCATATATTTCATTTTTGATCTCTTCTTGTTACTCCTAACACAGCTGACAAAAAGATTACAATCAGTTCTCTACAAAGTAAGAGAAGTATTCTGCAACTATGTACCTAGTCATATATTCATTAAACTTGGCTCCAAGAGTGAAGTTTTTATACTGCAATATATCACATGTGGACGGAGTATGAAACAGAAATAGTTGAGAATCGTGTTGGTTTATTCATCAATTTTTTTTTAATTTTTGACATTTTATTTATGCCGGGTGCTATTTACATAAATCTGGATTTATGTAAGTTGTATTTATGTGAAGAAAAGATTGTCTATAATTAACTGCAGTAGAAGATTAATGGATTTCCATTTTGTAAAAAGAAATCAGTAATGTTGATAGTATCATTAGCATATAATGTAGAAATTTTCACTAAATTAGCTTTTTATAATATACGTAATTTCATTTGTTCATAATTTTTTTTAGTAGAATTGATTATTATTTTATATTTAGAAATATTTATTTCTTTTGGAAAACATTGCTGGAAAAAACAGATAAAAGGGCCAGTGTCCATTTGGATATGTTTGAATCCCTGAACAACCAAATGCAAGATGTAGTGAAAAATTTAAAAAATAATAAAATACAGTTGATGAAAAAGGTAGGATCCGTTTCCCGTTTTCAGATCTGTCTTTAATAGAGTGAAATAATACTTGTGTTTTATAATTCCTCTATCCATTGTAGGCAGCTGATCAGGCCAGTAAGTTACAAGAGGAGTTACAACAGTGCGTACGGGAAATGGATAAATCTAAAAAAAATTATTTCGATAAAGAACATTTAGCCAAAGACACTCGTGACAAAGCTCAGGAAGCTCACGAAAAGTAAAGACCTACTTTTTAATTTTGTATTCCTTCTTTTGATATTTGTGATTATGAATATTAATTACTTTTTTTACTTTATTTTTTCTTGACAGGTTAAAACGAAAAAATACCAAATTTTATCAGTCGATGAATACACTTGTGAAAAATAGTAAGAAGGTAAGAATTTTATATGATATGGTTTAGTACAATAGTGTATAGAATGTCAGACTCTGAAACTTTGGATTGATTTATTTCTGGAATTTTCAGCACATGAATTTTTTAAGTTTTCCTGAGCAATAAAACCATTCAATATATATGTTTATAAAAAAAAATATTTTAACAAATACCACATTATATTCTGCATTTCTTATTATCTGTGATATACATGTTGGAACACAATCCCTAATTTTAAATAAAGGTCATCTAAAAGTAATTCTGTATAAAAAATATTTTATAAAAATTGCTCTTAATTTAATGAGTAAAACATTAATTGCCAACAAATAAGTTCTTTCTTCAACCACAATTTTGATTATTATAATTCAATCATTAGTTCTAAAAATAGTGATTGAATTAATTAATTTATGAATGACACATGATTTTATTTCAAGTTAAATATACGGATCCCATATTATGGTTAAAGAAATAAATTATTTTGTTTTATTTTAATGCAATTTTTATCAAATTAAATAATGGCATTTTTTATAAAATATTTTGTACATTTTATTTTTTAGTCGTTGGATATTTTGCATTGGTCTTTTTGTATTCAAATCTAAAAACCGAGAATCTAAACAATGTCGCTATATTTTCAGTATTTGAAATTAAATTTGCTTGTGTTAAAATAAAATTATTTACAAGATTTTTGTGTTTATGAAAGCAGTGTTTTGAAAAAAGCAAATTTTGTTAAACAACATAAAAAAATCACGACAATGTTTGGAATGTGTTAACGATTTGATGTTATAACATCGTCAAAAAATAATCCATTAATTGTTATGAATGGCATTTATAAAAAAAATATTTATTATTTTTTAAAGTTAACATGAATTTATATTCAATTTCTTAATATTTTTTAAACTTAACCAGTAACACATGTTCAATAAAATAATTTTGAGAAGAAAAAAAAACAAATATTTTGAGGGAAGGAATCTTAAGTACCAAAATGTCTTTATACAAATAGATTGTTAATTTTGTTGATTTTCACAAAAATTTGCATTTTAATGTAAAAAGAAAAAAACTACTTTGGCTAACAAATATATTCTAATGGGTATGTAATTACAAAAATTGTTTTCAATATATTTATATTAAAAAGTATTATGGAAAAATAATTATGTAACAATTTTAATCACTTTTATTTCGATACATTATAGGTATACAATAACAATCGTATTGTGCTTATAAACTTTTTATTAATTAAAATGAAAGAATACTCACTTTTTCTATGTATTAATCTGTATATTAGGAGTAGCTGATATAATTAATGAATCAGTTCAACTAGAAATAAACATAAAGTCAAGAATAAAAGCAGATATTAGCAGTCTGTATCTGGTCAAGTTTGACATTGCTAAAAATATATATGGAAGTAAAGACCCATAATCCAACAAGCATGTAGTGGATACTGCTTGCAGAATCTGGGGTTTGAGGATTAAAGAAGTTGAATTAGGGTTGGATATCACTAGCTTTACATTATCTTTATGTTGGCCAGAACATGTCATACAAATCATGTATATATCAAGCTGATCTACATATGTAAACAAACCAATAAATAATGCAATCTTGCAGTTTAGAGGAGTCCATATTAAGTGCTTACATATTCATATAAACACAGCGGAATGATCCTGTGTGTGAAAATCTACTGTTCACACATTATTTATAACTTTATCTTTCTTATTGCATTGCCAAATTCATATAAAATTAATATTATTTATGTTCTTTATTACTTTTTACAATGCTTTTTACAACCCAGTATTGATGGTTTCGATTGCCCCAGGAATCTTCTTCAGAGTTCTTTAAGCAGATTTCTGAGGCAATCATGTGTGATCAGTCTTGCACTATTGGTAAGTATGAATCATGAAGAATTAAACATATTAAATAAGCAACGGACTGAGATTGAATACCAGAGCATTGTATAAAATAAATTGTGAAATCATGTTTGTTTAACAAATAGCATATATTAAATTGAATATGTGATGAGCAATGGATATTAACAAGTGATAATATGAAGTGGGTAACTTTCAACATCTCACATTTTTAATGATAAAAACTCATTTAATCCATAGTATGACATCATATTTGAAAACTAAACATTCATTGTGCAAATACCTTATCATTGTAAACTGAAAACCATTAGTCACAATTGTGGCATGAGTGTGGATTACATCAAGACACATTAAAGACTGAGTTGTTATTAAATTAGATGATGAGTATAAGATTATTAGTAAAATTTTATGTTATGTTACTTATCAGATGTGATCTAAGTTAGCATATAAATCCCATGGCATGTAAAATTTGAATGTCATGAATAAATTGTGCACATGGCAATTGCTAAATATTTAGTTGACTCCATGTTTGCTTGGCGAGGCTAGGCAGGCAGGTTCTATGTAAATGACAATAGAAAATCCAGATTTTGAATTCAATCAATATAGTTCGAAATTGAATGAAATCAAAAGTAATAATTCAAAATATTATTTTTATACGAATATACATATTATATATAAATTCAGTAAACAGTTATATATACAAGGACAAGTTAGCTTTATATATTTTGAAAACAAATTAATTATTAGGAAATGAAATATTTTCGTATAATACCGTGTGAGGGCGCTGTATACATATCAGATAAATTTATTTAATAATTATATTATTAAAGTGATTTATATTTATGGAATAGTAATCAATAATTGAAATACTTCAGCTTACAGTAAAAATGTGTCTGTTTGCATTTATATTCTTTGTTTTTATTATTAATTTATAAGTTTCTACAATTTATAATGTTAACAAAGATACTAATAAATGCAATTTATCCACTATTTTAAACACACTTTTTATTGTACATATATGCATATACAATCTTACCCTTTTGGCTGGCCTGCAGTCTTCTTCAGAGTACTTTTACTTTAATTTTAAAGTAAAAGTGGCTCTGAAGAAGACTGCAGGACAGTTGAAATGTAAGATTGTATATGCATATATATACAATAAAAGATTTTTAAACTACTAAACATCCCATGATCACCATTTCTTTTGGCATCCATTGATTACTCTGTCTTTCACTGAGTGGCATTACTGTATGAAGAATTTTGCCTGTTTTAATAACAGTTATGAGCAATCATAAGAAATAGTGATCATGTGATGTTTAGTGGTTTAATAACAATCCTGCCTAATAGAGTAGTAGTGGTGGCTATGGTTATTAAAGAACCAAAGACACCAAAAGGTATGGTTACTGAACTGAGTTAGACCTATATGATTATATAAGCTAGTGAGCTTGGATTGAAAATATTGTGTTTTCAATTTTAGACTCATAGTTTTGTAGTCAAGTAGAGATAAAAGATGGCTGCTGGAGGGTTGCATTAGATCCTAAGATCAAAGTGCAATGCTTTCCGATCCAAAGCTCTTCACTGATGAAAACCACAAGCTAGAAACTAGTCTGGGGATAATGGATGAGTAGGCATTAGATAGGGATTTTATGCACAAGCCTTCTGACATCATCCATTGATTACTCTGGCTTGCACCGAGTGGCACTACTGTATGGAGAGTTTTGCCTGTTTTAATAAAAGATTTTTGTTAATAAGTGTTTAAAATACAGTGGGTAAATTGCATTTACATAAGATATTGTAACAAAATAAAGTGGTGAATTTGGTAATATTTCTGAATGATATTAATATATTGTTGTTGTTGTTTTCAATCAAATTAATATTTAATATCTATATGTAAATCAGAGTCATCAAAGTTCAGGTGTGTAAAACTTTAAATATTATTACTATTATTTATATAATACACTTTCCAATCAGAGGGGCAAAACTTTCCATATAGTAGCGCCACTCACTGCAAATCAGAATAATCAGTGGATGCAGGAACGTTTGTGCCTAAAATCCCTACCTAGTGCCTACTCGTCCAAATATCCCCAGACTAGTTACTAGCTTGTAGCTTTCATCAGTGAAGAGCCTTGGATCTGAGAGCATTGCACCTAGATCTTAGGATCTAATGTAACCCTCCACCAGCCACTTTTTACCTTATTAGCTTACCATAAAGCTTTGAGTCCAAAATGAAAACACAATAAGGTGTTCAATTCAAGCTCATTAGCTTGTAGAGTCATATAGATCTGAACTCAGTTCAGCATCCATACTTTTTGGTGCCCTTGGTTCTGTAATAACCATAATCGCCATAATCCTATTGGGCAGGATTGGTATTAAACCACTAAACATTACATGATCACCATTCTTTATGTTTACACCAGCTGTTTTCGCAGAGGCAAAACTCTCTATATAGTAGCACCACTCAGTGCATGCCGGAATAATCAATGGATGTAGGAAGATTTACACATAAGATTCCTATCTAGTGCCTACTCATCCAATATCCTAGACTAGTTTCTAGTTTGTGGCTTTCATCAATGAGGAGCCTTGGATCTGAGAGCACTGCGCCTAGATCTTACGATCTAATGCAACCCTCCAGTGGCCACATTTTACTTTATTAGCTAACTATAAAGCTTTGAGTCCAAAATGAAAACACAATAATGTTTCAATTCAAGCCCATTAGCTTATTAATCATTATTGGAAAATCTTATAGTGAATGTATGTTACAATAGATACAAAAGCACTCTATGCAAATTTAATTCTATGTTTAATTTTATCTATTATGTTTCCATCTGTATTAATAATCTGATATAGAAATTTGTAGTTGTTCCCTTCTTATTCATGTTTGTCAATTTTTTATTTTCTTTTGAGAAAATCTATTAAACATTATTTAAGTCTTTTTAGCATTTATCTTTAGTCCTATTTTCTTATCTTCATTAAATAATTCTCGCAACATTTCCTGAAGCAATTACATCATCTCCCAAAACCTGTATGTTTTAAATATTCTCCATTTACTTTTAATTCCTTAGCTTCCTATTTTAATCTGCAAAATATTTTTTTTTTAAAACTACTGTAAAAAGTTTTGAAAGATATGGACTTTATAAAAGATGTGTAAAAAATTATTCTTGATTATTTGAAATAAGCACCGATTGAAAAATGAACATTTACAAATTAAGTGTACATAATTAATGAAATAATGAATGAACAAAGGGTTCATCTTATGAGAGGATATATAATGTTTAAACATGAGTAATTGATCTTTGATTTGGCATCAGTATCTCTTCAGTCTTTCATCCTCCTGCTGCATTAAATTATGTAGGTCTAAAAACAAGGTTCATCACTCAAGATATTGTGATGTTCACACACTAGAATTGACAGGGTTGAGTTTCAGACCAGAATCTGTTGTACTTGAATCTGTTCATGCTCTGATACATCAACCATGTGGAGCATAGAATAGTAATCATTTAAATTGCTAATAATTTCACATCATAACATGAAGGTTGCATTAGATTCGAAGATCAAGTTGCGGTGCTCTCAAATCCAAGGCTCCCCATTGATGAAAGCCACAAGCTAGAATCTAGTCTAGGGATATTGGATGAGTAGGCACTAGATAGGGATTTTAGGCACAAACCTTCCTGCATCCACTGATTACTCTGGCTTGCACTGAATGGCGCTACTGTATGGAGAGTTTTGCCTCTGTGAATTCACATCAGGTATGGACTGGATTTTCATCTTTAATAATTCATAATATAAGGATATTTAACTGAATTTTTGTCTTCCGCTTTGTAGTATAATGATCATAGAAACATCTTTTCCATACTTCTAGTCTTTGGTTCTGAGTGAAACTATTAATAATATATGGCTGTTGTTTAAGGGTTTTTTCAGTTGTATAATATAGATCCTTACAAAAAACTTAGGTAATGTTAACATCATGTTCATAGTTATTGAAGAGCAGAAGGACTTTCTTAAATAAGTAGATTAAATTTTTGTTTTCTTCAGCATCCTGGACTTTACTCATCAACAAGCTGCTCTACCGTAGCACTAAGTGATGCTGTCATTTATATGGTCTGGAAGTCAAGGCCCTTTAATCATTATAATTTTATTTACATGTTTTTGTTTCAGATTAAGATACTATGAGTTTAAATTATTAGAAAAAAGAAATATTTCTCCTACATACCTGAAAGAATGCATCTCACAATAGTTACTTGCCAAGAACCTAATACCAAGCTTCCTAATAGTCCTGATTTGATGGCAAAACTACTAGTATCCTATTTGATCGGTTCAAATAATTCACGGATGTTCAGGAATCACAATAATAGAGATCAAACAAGAAGTTTTGGAAGTCAGAAATGTCTTTACATATTTCAGTGAACATCTTATTTAAGTAACTGAAATATATGTATATTAAAATTATGTGAAGAAATAAAAATATTAAAAAGAAATAAAGTAATAGAGAAAATCGAATATTAATTAAATAAAAAATTTAATCAAAGTATTCTAACAGGAACTAATTATGTAAAGGAAAGTCAGCAACGGAGAAAATTCAATTACTGTCAGCTACCTACTAATTAAAGTTACAGTAAAGATTAAACTGATAAAACTCCCACCCGGATCCCCATAAACTATATTATTACTTCAGAGAACAAAAGAGTAAAAAGATTGGAACAGAAAAAGGAGTGCCTTTTTTTTCCATCTGCATTGTTTCGGGTCAACTGTGATTCTCACCAGGAAGAAGCAGCAGAAGAAACCAGTGGGGGACATCTTGTTACCCAAGATCTCAGCTCCTGAAGATACCCCAAGCTGACTAGTGTTAAAACAGATCATCCCGATCTTATTATGATTTTAAAACACCTTAAGGGCTTGCAGAATTAAAAGAGTCCTGGCAAAGATAATATATTGCCTTCTGTTGGTTATTTAATTATTGAGTATGTATTAAGTAAAATGGACTTTAATTACAAAGCAATGAAGCAGGGATTTATGTAATTGGAATGGATAATTTCTGTAATTGAAAAGAGTGTGATCTCATATGAGTATTTTATCTTGGTATGTTTATATATTCTATTATTCTTATATATTGTTACTTGTATTAAAGTGTGTGAAGAAATTGAGCCACTGTGGGTTTTATTTTCTTTATGTCTAAAGAAAATTAATTCCTAAAATAATTTGTTATATTTACTAGGAGATTGAGCTAAGACATAGCAGATATTAAGAAACTCGTCACAAGAAACACATGTAGGCATCAATCTTTTTGTCAGTTATTTACATACTTAATTATTATTAATAGACAATCTAAAAAGAACATTACATGATAATGGGTCCATTTCAGAGAAAATAGAACTGTTCAGAGGACAAGTGATACCTGAAAGAATGCATCTCACAAGTCATTTGCTGAAGAATCTTACACTAAGCATCTAATTTGATGACAGAAATAGTATCCTGTTTGATCAGTTCATACAAATCAGGGACATTCATGATCCATTTGATTAGGAATTAACCAAGAAGTTTTGAAAGCTGGAAACATCTGCATATATCTCAGTGAACAGTTTACATAAGAGAGTAAGAATTTCATTGCAAATTATCGACCTACTTAAATCGTATCAATAGTCAATCTAAGAACAACACTACATGAGAATTTATTCATTTCAGAGGAAATAATAATTCACTTAGAAGTATTTAGACAATGTGATATCTGAATGAAAATGTTTAAAAGAAATTGTTGGCTAATTTAATTTATATGATGTAAATAATCTATAGACTCAATGTTTGGAATATCCAGGTTTTTTTGCCTTTATCATAAGGAGCTCCTTTTTTTTTTTTGAAACTAAACTAATTCAAATTATATTTCAATTTTTTTTTTGGTAATGTTTAAAACTGCAAATATAAAGTTAATAATTTTAATTTAAACCTCACCAAACATATTTTAAAGTTTATCTGCTGTTTTATCTACATGCAGACATTTTTGCCCCCTGCTTTGTTTTGATCTCTTTTTAAAAAAGTATGTATATTCATTATAGTTTTTGAAAGAATGTTAAGGAGACTTTTTTATTTGTTTTCTTTAGTTTGACTCCAGGCAGAAAGAATATGAAAAACTTTCTAAAGAAGCCAGAAATGAATATCTTTTAGCTTTAATGGCAGCCAACACCCACTTACAGCAGTATTACTCTGTCGATCTGCCTGATTTAATTAAGGTAAGAATGTTCTCATATAATGAAATATTTTATATCCCTTAAGATTAATGCTGCATATGTCTAAACTGTGTGAAAATGTATATATATTATTATTTAGAACAGAAGTGGCCAAGATGTTTACCATGGACGACCGCGTAATTTCTTTTTTTGTAAAATTTGCATCTAATTTATTTTAGTACAATTCTAAAACAATAATTTTCTTAGTTATATATAGAGTCAGCAAAACATCTCTTAACAAGCTTTAAGAATACCCTCAATCCCAGACCGGTTTCTGCATCTAGCGTCGTCAGTGGGATGCTAGGATATTCATTAGATTAAAAATACTAGGAACTAGCCCAGCACTTTATCTAATTTATAACTATTGAGAAGAAAATCTGAAACCTTCAGACATTCATATGTCTAAAAATCCATCTATCTAACTCAAATAGCCATATGGGACTGAACCAAGTTCAGATACACCATATATTAATAGCTCTAGCAATGTAAAATCACCAGAGCCTTAGTAACAAAAAATAAATGGATAAAAAAATCCAAGTCCGATGTCACATGACCTAATTTTAATAAAGCTCGTATTTACAAAGTTATATATAGAGTCAGCAAAACAACTCTTAACAAGCTGTAAGAATACCCTCAATCCCAGACCGGTTTCTGCATCTATATATAACTTTGTAAATACGAGCTTTATTAAAATTAGATCATGTGAGATCTGACTTGATTTTTTATCAATTTATTTTTTGCTGTTAAGGCTTTGGCGATTTTATATTGCTAGAGCTATTAATATATGGTGTATCTGAACTTGGTTCAGTCCCATATGGCTATTTGAGTTAAATAGCTGGATTTTTAGACATGAATGTCAGAAGGTTTCAGATTTTCTTCTCAATAGTTATAAATTAGATAAAGTGCTGGGCTAGTTCCTAGTATTTTTAATATAATGAATATCCTAGCATCCCACTGACGACGCTAGATGCAGAAACCGATCTGGGATTAAGGGTATTCTTAAAGCTTGTTAAGAGTTGTTTTGCTGACTCTATATATAACTTTGTAAATACAAGCTTTAGTAAAATTAGGTCATGTGAGATCTGACTTGATTTTTTATCAAAATAATTTTTTTTTCTCTACATTTTCTTGAATTTTTTTTTAAAATTTAGGACCAGCTCTAGAAAATAATTATTTATAGGTAATTTAAAATTGTAATTTAATAAATATTTTATAAAGTAACATGCCAAATTATAATATTAGAGGGAGCTGAGATAATTTAATAATAGTCTTTGTAAAATGTCTTCGACAGTTCGTATCTTATAGAAAAAAAAATTCATCAGTTCATAAGTATCTTCTAAAAATGTCACCAATATTTGTTAGTACCTAAAAAGCCCTTAAAAAAAAGAAAAACACCAATTCATAAGTACATTTTAAAAAACCCAAGTCTTTGAACTATTATTTTTTACCATTCCGGTTTTCGTTCCGGCAAAAATAATATTTTTTTTTCTGGTTTCCAGTTCGAAGCCCTGAAAAACACGTAGTCGCCCTCAGGTACACCTTCACTAAAAAAGTCACCCCTAATGTCTAAAAGTTTGGCTACTCCTGGTTTAGAATAATACAGTTGTGAGCCAAAAAATATTTTGTACTATTTCAAACCATGTTGCATGAATTATAATTCAATAATTTTTACTGTAATGTATTCATTTCAAATATTTAACACAAAATGGAAAATATTATAAAAATAATAGGAATGTTCATTTCCAATTTAAAATCTTGTCTTGCTTAATTTCATTTTCCTTATTTAAATTAGCTTGAATTTCAATATATATATTATCATTGCAATATACGTTCAAGAGATTTCCTTTTGAATGGGCTGCAAAATGCAAGCTTTTCTTTATTTAAAGAGGGAATATGGTTGAAAGAAAATAGCTATGGGTATTTGAAATTATAATTATAGTATATAATAAGCAGTAATAATATAAGAATTTAAGAGGAAGAGGCACTTTCGATTACACTACAGTCATATTCAACTGAATATATATGGGCAAAAACCAGATGTCACATGATTTCCCAAAAGCTATGTAGATCAGTATTAGTGCATTAGCCTATTTATTATATAATCTTTGAGTTGGTTTATAAAAATTGCCATTCCAATTTTTCTCTTACTATATTATCTTAGTGCCACTCAGTGCAAGTCAAAATAATTAATGGATGCAATACCTATTTAGTGCTTACTCATCCAATATCTCCAGATTAATTTCTAGCTTGTGGCTTTCATCAGTGAGGAACTTTGGATTTGAGAACACTGCATCTAGAATTTAAGATCTAATGCAATCCTCCAGATCCGCCTTTTACCTTATTAGCTAAATATATATAGTCTTTCTTCATGTAATATTTTTGTGTAAATTTAAAGTTACAAATAATCTGTCCAGTTCTGCTTCAGCTGTTTTTGACCATGAAATATTGTGAATTTTAAATTTATCTTTAATTCAAATTCAAATTTGCCCATACTTAAACGTTTGGGTTGAAAGGATAGATGGATTCATTCTATCTTTTCACAAAGACTTTATCTTGTGTTTGGAAAGTGAGAGTATCCATTTATAGTTAAAATCCACAAAGCGCATGTGCATTAGCTTAATGCTGATTATTATTACAGTTTAAAAACATCGCGCTATATAAAATAAATATCTTATTTAAAGATTATATAATAAATAGACAATCCACTAATATTGATCTACATAGTTATTGGAAAATCATTTTGCCCGCATAGATTCAGTAGATAATAATTACAATGTAATCAAAAATACTTCTGATTAATTTATATTTTATTTCATGTTATTACAATTTATAACTGTTTCATATGTTTTGTATAGTACATCTTTAACAGATAACTTATTATTTTAAATATAAAACCAACAAAACATCACATGGTCACCATTTTTTATGCTTTCTCAAGCTGTTATTAACAGTAATAAACTCTCCATACAGTAGTGCCACCTAATGCAAGCCTTAGTAATTAATGGACGATCTAGGTACAGTGCTCAGATCCAAAGTTCCTCACTGATGAAAGCAATAAACTAGAAACTAGTCTTGGGATATTGGATGAGTAGGCACTATATGGGAATTTTATGCACAAATCTTCCTACATTCATTGATTACTAAGGCTTGCACTGGGTGGCACTACTATATGAGTTTGCTATGTATTTTAAATATAAATATTGTAACAATACAAATGATTGCAAGTAGAACTATTTTACGACTTTAAATCTATTGCAAATAGTATAAGTTGTATTACAGAACTGCTTTATCACTAAGTTATTAAAGACAGTTTCATAAAATAATATAATAAAGTGATTTGTAAATTTTATAGGCTGCTATATGTGTGCAAGCATTAAATGTATACCCAAAGCATGTTGTTATATTGATTTTTTTTAAAAAGTGATTTATAGATTTAATAAATCCATGAAACATTCTGTATTCGTAAAATTAAAAACAGTACACATGGAGAAGATTGAAACCTGTCCATTAAAGTTTGAAGATTTGCTATCTTAATATAAACTGAGCAGTGATTACATATATGTGTGGGAGGTGATGATCTGGACCAACTGATGGGTTCTGATGTATGTGGACATGTATATCAGTTGTATAAGATGGAGGAAATGATTAATGAGAGCATGAAAGTCTGAATACAAAATTCTCTAATTGTAATTAATTTTTATATATACAAATCCAATACATAGTTTTTCTTTTAATTTAATAAAATCAATAACAAGTATTTTGCCATTTTCTTTGCAAATATGGGCCATTAATTTCAATATATTTTATTTTTAAAAAAATTATTTGCCACATTTTTTCTTTTCAAATCTTATTTTTTATTTCAATTTTTCTCCATTTCAACCATATTATTTGATCATTATCAAAATCTATATTACTAAATAGAGTGTGAAAGTCAGTAAATATTACTCCATTATTTAAGAATGTTGCATGATTTTCTTTCTTGTTTTGTATAAAATTTTACTAGTACACCTGGGTCTCTTTTTACGCGGACTTATTTAACGCGATTTTGAAATTACGCGATTCATGTTTCACCGGAAGTCGATTTCCGATAATGCGTTATTACTTTAAATAATAAATTTTGCGCACTTACGTTATATTGAAAGTAATAGCACATTATTGGAATTCGACTTTCATCTTAGTAATTCCAATATTTTCAGTGCTTTATAATAAGCATTTATTTTATATAGTGTATGTAAACAATTGTATTACATTCAAATATCTGCCTTTTACGCTTATTAACACTCGCAAAGCGTATGCACAATTAGCGTGAAAGGCTGATATTTGAATGTAGTGCTTTATAATAGTAAGATTTTATGCAATAATGAAATTAAAATCATTATTTCCACATTTTATGTATACACATATTAAATTTTACAAGAATATAATGTAAATTTGTTCTAACATTGTGCGTGTTAATTTTGCATTTTAAATCACATTCTGTTTTTGCTTTTTAAAAAAGAACGTAATCAATTATTATTTTCTTATTAATGACACTAATCATTAACGTGTTCTTAAATTACAATGAGAGCTAAATGTTTGTATGTCTGGATATCGCGAGCTTTTTAAACAATTAATAAAATCATCGTCTCCAAGATTAATTATTAATTACGTTGTCACCAGAAAATCATAATAATTAAAACGTGTATAAAAAAATGTAAATTACTGTACTGTAAATTATGCATAAAAATACATTATTTTGAATAAAATTAAATATTATAGTTAAAAAAAAGTTTGTCTTGTATCAATTTTTTTCAAATTTGAAATTTTTTATTAGTCATATTTTATTTCCTTATTTTTTTTTTGCGCGAATTTTAAAGTAATTTTGCATTGGTGCTTTGCTTTTACGTGAATTTTGAAAAATCACAGTCCGCACCCCCCCTTTTTCAAGGTAAGTTACGTCTATTTTTGCGCAATTTCGTTTTGCGCGTGTTTTCTGAGGAACCTATATATCGCGTAAAACGAGACCCAGGTGTATATAAATTTTTGCTTTAATTGTTTTTTAAAAAATGTGTAATATTCAATACAAAAATGCATAGAAATTTTATATTGTAATTGTTTTCAAATGATACCAAAGAGGGCAGCACTGATTAAAAGAATACAGAGTCAGAAAATTTTTTAAATAAAAAGTTTAATTTTTAATAAAGCAAAATAAAATTTGTTTTTATTAATATATTTTAAATTAATCATGTTTATATCATGTATTTAATTTTTTATTTGAATAATGACAATTTATATTAATGAATTTGCTATAATAAATAGTCTATTTATATAGTGCAGACTACATATGTAATATATAGAAGGGAACAAATCTCCGGTCACGTGCTTTTCACAAATTTGCACGTTCTCATTCATGAGCACCAGTTTAAAAAGCATAAATGCTCTACTTATGTTTTGTAAACTAATGCTCATGGATGAGTGCATGAAAATTCATGAAAAGCGCATGACCGAAGGTTTGTCCCTGCTATATGTCAATGCATTTGATAATTTTTTAGGATTTTAGTTTAAATATATATTTAACATGTATTAAAATAAAATATAAAATGTTATTGATACAGCAAGAGAAATACTACTGAATTTGATAAATGTTTACTATGAAATTGATGTACTTCTAGGGATGTCTGTTTAAATACATTTAACGCGTGAAAAAGTAAATTTTAAAATGCTACGGTACAGCAACAGGATTATTACTGAATTTGACTAACTTTTACCATTTCTCTTTGAGTATATTCTTATGTGATAAAATAATTTTTAAATATATTTATTTAATATATGAAAAAGAAATTTTTTAAATGGCATAGATATTTGCCTGATTTTAAAGATGTTAATCTCCATTTATTTATTAAAATACTAATGTAGATAGGTTATTAAAAAGGTATGCTAAATATAAGAATTTAAAAAAAAAAAAATATGAGATGTAGGTTCCCATTTTTTATCCTTTAAAAAATGTCCACTTACAGTAAATAAAAAAGGGTAACTTTTCTATAGTATTGAAAAAATTTTTTTTCCTCTATCATTTATTTATGTATTATCTACCTATGCTTTACATGTACATAGGCTATGAATTTTTGCTTTGTGGTACTTAGTTCAATTTAAGCAGTACAGCAATAAAAATAAATGTGAACTCAATTTAAGCAATAAAGCAATAAAAATAAATGTGAACGGTAGCTTCATATTAATTATATTTGAAAAAATGTTGACTTTAAATAATTTTTAAAAAAACTAGTAGAAGTTATTTCTGCTTCTCTTTTCATTTTGTCAACTGGGACTGCGTTACTGTTATTACTTTTTGGAAACAGCTGCAGCATTTCTTCTCTGCTTTTATCCTTCCATCCGCCATGTGGACAGTCACTCTTTGCTTGATGAAATGGCTTACTATTTCTGCCTTTGTCCAAAATCTGATGAGATTATTTTTGATCCATACACACTCTTGTGGTGCAAATTTGTAGTTTGTGCCTGTAAGTACTTTATAATCTTCAGATGGTAAAATTTTCTCAGGCTTGGTCTGCAATCTACGACCTTGATTTTTCTCTGTGGGGGATTTCCTGGCTTCTTTCCAGGACTCGAATTTGGCTGGAGGTGCTTTTATACGTGACTAACAGCTTGTACCTTTTTTTATATACCTTTTGATGTCAATCTTTTTGACCATAGATATTTTTATATCCAACTTGATTTAACCAGTCACAGCCGATGAGAGGGTTTATAGGGGCTATATACAGCAGCAATTTTACTATTTTATCATTGCTGGTAGAAATGGAAGCCCGAATTACACCTTTGATTTTATGGCATTGCCATTGACCTCCTGAATTTTGAGATTGGTATGCATCAGCTTAGGTGGCTGTTTTATATCAGCCATGATGGTTTTCCAATCGCTCACAGAATCTAACGACATCCCACTACCGCTGTCAATTTCCATCGCTAAGGGTTTTCCATAAATTTTTACGATAATTTCAAAAATCTGTGATTAATTAGTTATATATTGTTGATTACAGCAATTTTTTTTTACTTTGTTAATACCCTTGTGACTATTATTTCTCTTATCATGGTTGAATCTCTTGTTTTTGCACATTTTCTACCAGTGCCCTACTTTATTGCAGTGTTTACAGTGTTCATCTTTGTAGAAGCATTCTATAGCAGTGTGTCTCAGTTTGCCACAACAAAAACACTTTATTTGACTTTTATTTCTATTGCTAATTCCCCTTTGTTCGGCTACCCTTTTCTCAAGTTTGTCAACTTTGGGAATTTCTGTTTGATCACTGTCTTGCTACTTTATTATCAGCAAATTCTTTCACTTGCTCTAGACCAATTTATGAGCTATACTATGTTTGATAGCTTCATTGTAACTAATGTCTTTATCCACCAGTAACTGCTGTCTGAGACTGTTGCTACTCATTCCACATAAGAATTGTTCGAGGAGGGCTTCCTCCAGAAATGAGTCGTAAATGGAGTTTTTTGTAAGATTGCGAGGGCTGAATCATAATCCTGCATTTTCTCATTAATGCCTTGTCCATGATTTGTAAAATAAGTCTGGTGATGTACCTAGATTGATGAGGGTTAAAGTAGACAAGGGTTAAAGTAGTCAGACAACAATCTTTGACTTGTTTGAATGTTAACTGAATTTGGGGTTTACAGAGCCTGTTTGCTATTTGAATGACTACTTTTCCAGTGAAATATAACAAAGTCGCTGTTTTACATTTATCTTCAACCACTCTGTTTATAATTAGGAGTTTCACTATCTGCTTGTCGTACAGGCACCGCTCACATGCCTCTCTGACATCAAATTCTGCTATTACCGGTTGCATTTTGGTGAATTAGACAATTAGCAAAAAAAAATTTTTTTTTTGTGAGCTATTCACTCCAAAAATATGACTAGTTTGACTCCAATTTATTTTTCTATCAGTGCGCTAATTGTTATCGAATGACAATTGCACAACTTGCTGTGAGTTCATCTTAGAAACTGTGACTTACACCCAGGGTTCTTATACGACTGTGACTGTGCTAATTGCTGTGTTCAGTGGCACTCTATTGTCCTTTGGATTGCATAATACAATTAATAAAATAAATATTCAAAATATTATGGAAATGACTTGGCAAATAATTTAAAGTAACAAACTTTTATTTACAGAGGCTTATACTTGAATATAATTAACTATCAGTAATGTTATACAATATATATTATACACTTTATATACATATTCTATATACATAACATTATGGGCCCAAAGGCTGACAAAAATAATAATATAGATTTATACGATCTGTTTGTGAGTCCCTAAGCTTGCTTTAGTATGTTCGGAGATAAACTTCTCTGCAATGCTAAAGGTGAAGAAGAGGTGATTGGAGCACCCATTGGATGCACGTCTGCATAGATGGAGCTTCGCCTAGCAAGTGTTCGACTCATGTTTTTCTACACACACTTTTCTGTGTTGTAGAATCCTCCTGGTTGGCTATCCACTGACCATGTGATTGTCCATGTCAAGCTCACCTTCCTATGCGTATCTGTTTTTATTATTATCATTCTGATCAGGAACTCCATTCCATAGTTGCAGTGGCTTTCTTGATTTTAACTTAGTTGTTTATCTTTGTTATTACTGATTACTTATCAGTACAGCTAATCTTTACTTTACTTTCTTTTAATTAATCTGTAGTACTTTTTTTTTTTAATGTGTATGCGCTCAGCATACACACACATACATTTACTTTTACATTATTATTATATATGTTTTCACAAATATTATTTCCTTTTAAATATAAGCATATACCTACATACTGGCTGCAGAAAGGAGTTTTCTATTAACTGAAAGAAGACCCTTTGATTCCTCTTGGAGGCCTTAAAGGAACCGAGCAGGGCAAATTTCTAATGTCCACTCCATACGTTCTTGTCGTTGCAGCTGTTATTACTATGTGATTATTCATATAGTATATGAACATGGATGTGCTGCTCACCAACATGCATTAGCCAACATGGTGAGTTTATTGGCTTCTCTGAGTTTAAGATCAAGAAACACCATGGTCTTTCTTCTCAGTGCCTGATAAGGCAGAATGAATGTTTGTGTAAATGATAAATATTTTTCCAATACATATATACAATTATGACAGACAAAAATAAAGCATGGCCCTTATTCCCAGGAAGCTGTAAAGTCACCAACCAAGACAGCGGTTGGTGGCCGAAGCGGAGGGTGCTAAGAATCCCCTGATTGTGGACCCAGGCTGCCATTTGATGACGACTTTTTATTTAGGTACTTACAACTGCAGATCACTTTCAAGTGAAGGAAGATTGCAAGAATTAGAAGAAGAATTGTCTTATATTAAATGGGACATTATTGGACTTTGTGAAGTTAGAAGAAAAGGTGAAGAAACAATTGATTTAAAAAGTGGACATATACTCTATTATAAAGGCACACATATTGGAAATACAAGTGGAGTAGGATTCATTATAAATAAAAAGTGGAAGAACAATATTGTGTAGATTGATGGTGTATCGGACAGAGTTGCAAGATTAGTTATACAACTTAATAGCAGATACCAAATGCAGATAATTCAGGTTTATGCCCCAACAAGTTCTCATAGTGATGAAGTAGTAGAAGATTTTTATATGGATGTACAAAAGGCTTTTGATCAGAGTAAACAACATTTTAAAATTGTTATGGGAGACTTTAATGCTAGAATTGGTAGACAAATGAAAGATGAAATTGCTGTAGGTAATTTTGGTTATGGTAATAGAAATGAGAGAGGACATAGACTTGTGGAGTTTGCAGAAAAAGAAAAACTTTATATTATGAATTCATTTTTTGAGAAAAATGTTAAAAGGAAATGGACATGGAAGCATCCAAATGAAGGTACAGCAGAATTGGATTATATTTTGACTAACAGGAAATACATATTTCAAGATTGTAATGTTCTTAATAAATTTAACACAGGAAGTGATCATCGATTAGTAAGGTGTAAGTTACGTGTTAATGTAAAACTAGAGAGACAAAATTATTAAGAAAAACAATATTTACAGTTGATATTCCTAATCTTCAGAAACATTCTAATGAATTTAAATTAGAACTTACAAATAGGTTTCAAGTGTTAGGAGATTTTGAACATGATTCGGATTTGAATGAAATTAATATGAAAATAACTGATACACTTTTAAAAACTGCAACAAAGATAGCTGGTAGGAAAAAGCAGCAATTGACTAATAAAATTTCTACTGAGACTAGAGAATTTATGAAGAAAAGAAGGAATATGAAGATATACAAAAATGATGTATTAAAAAGAATTGAATATCTCGAATTTTGTAAAATGGTACGGAAAAGAGTTGAAAATGATATAAGAAAGTATAACTGTGAAATAGCAATGAAAGCTGTAGAAGAAAATAAAAGTCTCAAGAATGTTAAACAACATTTTGGCATTGGTAGGAAATTTATATCTGCAATAAGAAAAAAAGATGGAATTATTACTAAAAAGAGAGATGACATCATGAAATTGGTAGAAGATTTTTATCAAGAATTATATAGTAATAAAGAACAAGTACCTCCTATATCTATTACATCTTCCGAATTGCCCAGAATTTTAAATGAAGAAGTGAGACATGCAATTAAATGTATGAAGAAAGGAAAGGCTCCAGGAAATGATGGAATTATAATTGATATATTAAAAGAAGCAGGTGAAGAAATAGAAACAATTTTAGCAAAGTTATATACCAAATGTCTAAATGATAAAGATGTACCGGAAGATTGGAAGAATGCAGTAATAATATTAATATTTAAAAAAGGTGATAAAGAGGATATTAGAAATTACAGACCTATCAGCCTTTTATCAGTTTTATATAAAATTTTCACCAAGATAATTACAACTCATCTACAGAGAACTTTGGATTTCCACCAACCAAGAGAACAAGCTGGATTTAAAAGTGGTTTTAGTACAATAGATCATATCCAGGTATTGAGAGAAGTCATAGAAAGGACAAATGAATATGAGTTGTCATTATGTTTTGGATTTGTAGATTATGAAAAGGCATTCGATTCTATAAACATTTCTTCAGTGATTAAAGCATTGGATCATCAAGGTATAGATCCAGGATATTGTCATATTTTAAAGAATATTTATAAAAATTCAACAGCAACAATTAGATTACATAATGATACTGGAAAAATCAACATTGAGAAAGGTGTAAGACAAGGTGACTCCATATCTCCAAAACTTTTTACAGCAGTGCTGCAAGAAGTATTTTGAGGATTAAAATGGGAAACTAAAAGAATGAAAGTAAATGGAGAGTATTTAAGTCATTTAGATTTTGCAGATGATGTAGTTGTTTTTGCAAATAATGCTTCAGAGCTGCAGGAAATGTTGCAGGAGTTAGCAGATGAAAGTAGAAAAGTAGGACTAAAGATAAATGTTAAAAAGACTAAAGTAATGTTCAATGGATTTTCTCAAAATATGAAAATAAAGATTTAGAAGTTAACAGTTACAAATACACTTGTCAAATTATTAATACAGATGGAAACATAATGGAGGAAATTAATCATAGAATTAAACTTGGTTGGAGTGCTTTTGGTAGAAATAACTTGATATTAAAAGGAAATATGCCTATGTGTTTGAAAAGAATGGTTTTTAACAAATGTGTTTTACCAGTTCTTACTTATGGATCTGAGACTTGGACACTTAATAGAAGAGCAATACAGAGACTTCATACCACTCAAAGGAATATGGAGAGATGTATGTTGGGAGTAACAAGAAGAGATTGAAAATGCAATGTATGGGTAAGACAACAAACAGGTGTTACTGACCTTATTGAAAAAATTAAAAGATTGAAATGGAGTTGGGCTGGACATATTGCTAGAAGAAATGATAATAGATGGACAATTGAAATTTTAAACTGGATTCCAAGAGATTGTAAAAGACCCAGAAAGAGACCACATGTGAGATGGATGGATGAAATAAGAAAATGTGCAGGGGTGTTGTGGAAAAGAGAAGCTAAAGATCGGAGAAGATGGATTAAACTTGGAGAGACCTTCATCCTGCAGTGGATTGATAATGGTTGATGATGATGATGATGACCTACATACTTAACAAAATATGATTTTAATTATACCGAATGAAACACTTTTTTGGAAACTTTGTAATCATTAATGATGAAAATCTTTACTTTGGATATACCATTATTCAAGTGATTGTCTTGCAACGACGTAGAATGAAAATAAAATACTGTACATTCATTAATCATATTTTAACTTTATAATCAAAATATTGTATACCGCTCTAATATTATGTACTGTATTGTGAAACTATACTGTACAGTTTTAGTATGAAAGTCATTATTTTGCTTTTTGGATGACATAACGTTAATAACTATTCTATGATGTCATCAATCTTACAAAATGACTTCCAAAAATTAAAAAAATATATATATATTTTGATCGTTATAGTGAATAATTGGTTGTAAATCAAAATAATTGGGTACAAATTGATGATGATCACCATTGTGAATCCTCGCATAAAGGCCAAGCGCTAAATGGGGTAAAGATGTATTTGGAAAATAGTTAATGGTGACAAAAAACGTTTATAATTAAAGCTGGTATTTAAATCCGAGATAAAGATGTTTGAAAAACATTCCAACATAAATTAATAGAATTTATTTGCTTGTCCAATATGACAAGCATGTTTATTGAGACTACAAAAAGAAATGCCATAAAAGACTTAGAGTAGTCGCATATGTTGCCATTGCTAGGAGACAAAAGTACAAAAATAACAGTAATTTTTAGTCTTTATCAGAGAAGAAAGCAGTTCACACTGATTCCATAAAGAGAGGAGAAAATGCCAATAGACAAAGAGATCTGTTGTTACCAGTCAGAAAACAGAAAAAAAGAAGGATTATAATCAGCCAAAAAATAAGTCTGATATAACTGTTGTAATGCTATCTCTAATAGAAAGGAAAAGGCATTAGTTAATTAAAATAGTTTCTTACAGATTACTGTTATAGAATAGCTTTAAATTACTGATTAACCGCTGACTGTTTGAAAATCGTTTTCAATACTGGAACTAGCTGAGCAATCATAATGATATTTAATACCAGAAAAGTATTTGCCACATGTGGCTAAGGAACTGAAAGCATATCAGTCGAAGATCTGGAACTATGATTTTTCTCAGTTATGAAAGTTTATCGTGAGTAGGATACAACTTTACCTGTTTACAAGAAAAAAACCATGTCGTAACAAAAAACGACGCCATAAGACTTACCATGTACTTGCCTATAGTGAGATCCATTTCCATTGTCTACAATCATTGATGTCGACGGAAGTTAATTAAAATAAAGACTGAATTTGTAAAAACTATTATATTAAAATTTACTTTCCACGCTTCTTTCTCTGTAGCAGTCACTTTTCCGAATCACTACAAAATCAAAAAAAAAATAATATAGTTCTTTCTTTTATCTCTCTTTCACCTCACTTTTTTTTTCTATCCATATGTCAATGACCATTACCTCAGGAATGCTTTTAGCATGATCAGGTTTCCATTGTTCTAAAATACTTAGTGGCCAATTCTTCGAATTCTGACGTCATTAACAGAAATCACCCATGGCACAATTTGCAATCTCTTTTATTACTCTCCAGCCTTATATTTTAATTTGTTTTTGTTAAGAAACATGCCCTACTAATGACATTATTTAAATAACTATAACTTACGGTAATAAACAATAAAAATGTATAAAACAAAAAAAATATATAAAATACAACTCCGCACATAACCGCTTCTCTTCATCTTCACATACAAATCTATCTGTTAGTAGTTAATTCTATGCAACATCACAACAATGCATGTAATAAATATATATGTATACATTCATGCCTTTAAATGGTTAATATATTTCACTCACACTCTTTTGTAACAGGGTTCGAATTTATATTTATAAATTTTCTCACATCTATTAATTCAATCCATAATAACAACCACAATAAACACTTTTGTAATCATTAGTGTCTTTTATTTCCTTTAGTACCCGTATTCGAACCCAGCTACTGTTACAATACTATTAAATTGGAGTAGTCATACAATCCCCTAGGGGACATGTTGGAGTGGGCTGAATTTAATCTTCAGACTGCTAATGTCATTCCAATCATCATCATCATCATATTTGATCTATTATATTTTGATATTATATATATACTAGTATATAAGAAATATTAATAAATTTTTATTAGTTGTTCATTCAACTAGAAGGTATCCAATAAGGAATAACATTTCTGTAGTGTAATTTTCACTACACCACTCTCATGCAAGGTAAGGGACTGGTTTTTATCCACTTTTGACACCTTGTGGAGTGATGGTTATGATTACGTCCTCTCACATGGTGTTAAAGTGGATAGAAACCAGTTCCAATCTTGTGTGAGAAGTTACACAACAGAAATATTGTTCATATAGGAAATATATTTAATAATCTATTTTTACCTCTTTCTTTCCCTTTTTCTCCCATTTTTTAATAAGCTGAACTTGAATTCAGGAAGTGTCATTTTTATTATACTCTATAAACAATCCACTTTTGTAAATAATTTCCACATCATAGTCAGTATTTTCATCGACTAATGTTTAATGTATGCAACTACACTCCACCAATTATTAAAAATAATTATGTTTAGGTAAAAAAAAATTAAATTCCAGTTTCTACCTATGTTTAATCTGTTTAATAAAAGGGAAAATTGTCTATAGTTGATTAACAAAATGGCGTCCAAACTATTCAATGTTTTTTTCGATCTTGAGAATGATCTTTGATTTGATATGCATATCTTATAAAGAACTGAGGATTTTGATGAAGGACTGTATATGCAATGAAATAAATCATGGTTGAGATTAATCTATGAATATTGTAGCTTCTAGAGAGAAAAAAATGATATCCTAAACTTCAAAAGTTGAATGTTTGAGGTCAAGCTACCATTTCAAAGTTACTATCTTCCAATAGGAGTGTTAAAAAAATTGAGGTGTGATCAGAAGATTGTCTGACTGCGAAAGTTGGAAATGAAATATGAAGGCATCATGAAGTTATACTGTTTGAACAGTATGGGAGATTAAGTTTACTGATATTATTCCTAAACAATGCTGGTATATTCTAAAAAAGTTGTTTGAGGATTATAAAGGCGATATCATATATCTCCTGTGATCTTTCCTATCACCTGATATTTATGTTATGGAACCTTGCTGGCAATTCTTGAGCAGCAAGAGAGAATTGTTGTCTTCAGTCAACATCTCTCAGAGATTTTGTTTTTCCTCTGTGAGAAATGGTTTAATGTTTCTCTATATACTGTTCAAATGTTATATAATTTTATCCATTATAGAATTTAAGCAGTTCTTGTAAGCTCTAAATATGGGAGACCTCTTGTGATTTTAAAATATTTATCAGTGAGAAGTGTTTACGATTCATAGCTTATGTGTGACAAGTAGTTCACTTTCATCTAAATTACGTAGATGAATATATAATAACCATAAAAAATAATAAATGTAACAATGATTAAACACGGTCTTTCAATTTGCAGAAATACTTTCAATTAATGATGTAATCCTCTTCAATGGCCATTTAAATTCAAAAAACATAATGAAAACAAATGCCATCAACTCAAATCCCAGGATTCCTGAATTTTAACATTAGCAGTTTATCTATTAATTATTTCAGGAATCCTGGAATTTGAGTTGATGATATTTGCTTCTGTTATGTTTTTTTGAATTTAAACAGCAGTTGAGAGAAGGTTAAGTAATTAACCGAAAATACTTCTGCGAATTGAAAGACTGTATATAATATTTAATTAAGGTTATATTTATTTTTTATTATTACAATATTTATTAATTAATGGATATTTTATTTGCATTATATATGTATATCACTTAAGTTTATTTAAATAAGATATTTATTTTATATAGCGCCATGTTTTTAAACTGTAATAATAATTAGCATTAAGCTAATGCACAAGCGCTTTGTGGATTTAACTATAAATGAATACTCTCATTTTTCCAAACACAAGATAAAGTCTTTGTGAAAAGATAGAATGAATCCATCTATTCTTTCAACCCAAACGTTTAAGTATGGGCAAATCTTAAGTATTTGAAAATGAGAGTGTGAAGATATTAACAATCACTTTAAATTACCTTTACTATGAATGACGCTTGCGAAATTTACTAGAATTTATGATGCTTCATTCTTAGTTGAAATTAAACATATGTAAATAAGATGTTTAAGTTTATTTACTATGTACACACATTGTCTCAGTTAAAAAATGATTGGTGACTAGTTTTTTCCAAGCTGTCTGCAGTGCCACCTCTGAATCAAAGTATGTATTACATCATGGCATATCTATTCACCATAAATATTTCAAGGTGTGAGTTAGCATGTCTGGATTATGAATTATAACATTAAATGTGCCAGTAAGTTTCATATTGTAACCCACAATGGAATAACTCGCTAATATTAAATTCCCTTTTAAATTGATCAAAACTTTTATTGAAATGTTAGAAAGGATTCAAACTGTATATGGCAGTGAAGCCATAAGTCTCAACTCTGTTCAATGGATTTATAAGATTTTGTGATGATAGAAGAGCATTGAAGATGATGTTCAAAGATAGGAATCGCGCTAATGCCTTAAAATATTTGTGGTAAATAGTTAAATTATTCATTGATTCAGAGATGGCACAATTAGCAACTTGGAGAGAGATAGCCAGTCATCTTTTTACTGGGATACATTATAGAGAGATTGTTCTTTTGATCACATTTCCAATGCTTATCGTTTAAAAATATGGTAAGTGAATTTTTGTCTACATGAAAACAATGATAGAAACTAGAAAATCTCAGTACCACTATTATGTTAAATGATATAATTACTATTATTTATAAGTAAAGCAAGCCTGTCCACAACCCTCTCCGTCTTAGGGGAACAGTGAAGAGAAGGCATTATTCATTGGGTTTTCCAATTTCCAGGGGGTGAGGGTTGGGTGCTTTACTCTCCTTGTTTAAACCTTTGGCCAACAATAGGTAGATGCCCATTTAGTGCCCTTAAAAAACAATCTATTACTACGGTACAAGCCTCTTTTCAAATATTAGCATTCCAGTTTCGGTATTTACAATATTCAAACTTTTTACGAACTCTCGAGCCATAAAGCCATCTGATAATTTATTTATTTATTACAAGCATCTACAATTCAGTATATAGTTGAATCTAATTTTTAATATCTAACTTTTTTAGGAAATGTACACAGATATGTTAAATTATTTTTAAAGGACTGTTTTTTATCATTGAACAACTGTTTACCCTGTAGGTATAGTTTATATTCTCATGAATGTTTTCATCCAATTTTTTCCATATGTCATAGCATCGGCCGGGAGGCGAACCCGCAACAACTGTCTGCAACCAATTGCTTGCTTGCAAGGCGGCTGCGCTGACCTCTCGGCTAACAATGCTTAACATGTTTTCATCCAATTTATGTTAATAAACTAACTTACGAGAAGCAGATGCCACAGAAATCTATCTGGAAATTCAATACTGACTGTTTATTTAGTTGAATATAGTAGGAAATACTGCTCGAATAAGGATACCACAGCAATTAATGGCTTTATTATGCAAATCAAAGTAACAGTTTGAAACTTGATGAGTTTAGATTATAGGTTCAAATAAATAATTTTAAAGGCAAATTAGAAATGTTTACAACTTAGTAACTTTAATTTTGACTAGTTGTTAAGTAACCCTGGAATTATGACTGTGCATTGTATAGGGTAACGACACTTCCCTTTATCAAATGGCTTTTTTTTAATGATTTGGCAATGAATCGTTCATGATCACCAACTGGCAGTACAGTTTCTGATATATGCTTGGACGATGAATAATTGTTTATACATATATTTGATATTTATATTTAAAAAAACTTTTTTTTTTATTAATCACAAAGTGTATTAAATTAATTAAAGACCTTATAGTATAATTCCAGTTCATCTGACTTCTGTTTCCATGGCTTGTGTTTGAATTTGGCTGAGGAAATTTGAATCCCCCCCCCCCCAGTTCCACTCATGTTTAAAACTCAGATAGCCAAACCTTAGACCACTCAGTTAAATCATTCATTATTGGTTAGTAAATAGGTATCTAGCTATACTTAGAGAGAGGGCAAAAGAAGAATGGAACCCTCATAAGGCTAGAAAATATTGTTTTCTCAGTTTTTCTGTCATTTTGTAAGCTAAGTCTTTTCAGAGCCATCTAGTATTCTTTAATTTAACTAAAAATTTTCACAGTTCGGTTCTAGAATGGAGACCATGGTATAACCATTGTATGATGCTAACATTTAGGATATTAATAAAATAACTTTAAGTGATAAAGAGAATAATGTAATAATAATTTTTTATTATTATTATTTGTAGTATGTGGAAGGTGGTCTTGTAGAGAAGTTGAAAGAGAAATTTATACTGTTTTGTGAAACTGAAATTAAGACAAGTAAAGATATTATGGATCTTTTTAACACCATGAAATCTGATGCCAAGCAGGTGAGTCTAATTATAGTACCTTATATAAATAAGTAGATATATAAGTTGATAAATATATGTAGTTTAATGCACTTTAAGTGTCAGACGTTGGAGCGTTAGATCGTTGAATCAGTTCCAGTTTTGTCCTTTCCAACACTCAAACGTTTATGAATTCCTGAGCTATAAAGCCATCTCATTTTTTTTTAATGTTAAGTTTCATAATTTAAGAATATTTAGATTATTAAATTCTTTTGAAAGTATTATTCATTTTTAGAAGTTAAAATGTTAAAAGTAAATAACCAAACTAAAATTTATATAAAAATTTTATTTTTTAAATGTAATTCAAGATGGCAACCATTTTTTGAAAAAAAAAATTAATGTTAAATTGTAGGATATATTATATGATTGTATAGCTTGAATGCTTTCCCCACAAATTTGAATTGGAAACCATGATCTGAAAAGGCAGACAGACAAGGAAAATGGGGAATCGTGGATGTATAAAACAAAACAAAATGAAAAAAAAGGAGCTAATCAACAATTGAAGATCACCTACAAGTATCAATGGATAAAGGGATACCACAAATTACCTTCAATTTTTGGATACACTTCTCTTCAGCTGGATAGAAGCTTAAATAAATTGGCTTAAAGTGCTTGTTGGTAAGATCTCAATTCTTGAAGATTTTTTATAATTTTTATTCTCTTTTTGAGGCAATTTTCTACTTCTTGTAAGAATTTTTTATATGTATGAAGTCTACTGTCATCAGGATGGAATAATTTTCTGATTCTGAAATATCATTGGAGAATATATTAAATACATAATTTGGAGGCTAATTGTATCGTTTTGTACTTTTCTATGATTTTATACTCAATTCTTTTTATGCTACTATTGAGCCACCTAGTGGGCTCTCAAATAACCAGTGTATATTAGATGATATTTCAATTATATCCTCATCAAGCGTTTCCTTTCTATATTTTTAGACTAGATTTTTGACTCGTGGCTTTTATCAATGAAATGTTTGAATCTTATGCACTCATATCTTTTGGACAACTACATTAGGTTTAAACTCCATTGCCAAAAACCAGAAACTATTAAATCGTGACATGATCACCCTTTTTTTTTATGGTTACATAAATTGTTAAAATAGTAGCATACTATTATGGTGAAAAACATTTGCTACTGTTTAAAACAGAAACTAGTTTGGGATATGGATATAATTGAGTACCATTTAATATCCAACAGTAGCTAGAATGAAGGGAATCACTCTTAACATTATACGTTAAACAAGTTGACTAAATTAATCCAAAGTTCTTAGTTCCAGGAATTAATTTAAAAATCAATGTCACCATTGGTGATGAAAAGTTGCAGCCTTTTCAAACATCAATGCCTAATTTATTATCGTGCAACAAACTAAAGATCAGATAAAAGTTGGTCTTTTATCTGACAAAATAGATAAACCAAAAATTAAACAAAAGGTGAGCATTATTTAAGGTTTATTTAAATGATTCTATGAGAATTTTGCTTATAAAGTGTCTTAATAATGTATTCAGATTTGTTTATTCCATGAATACATTAATTTCTTAAAATATGTGCATTTTATTTGAAATGACCTCAAATTACAAATTGAGAATCTATTTTATCTTTATTGGCTTACACTCAAAAATTGACTTATTCATTCTTATAATGTTAATTACCATCAATGAATATTTTAGAAGACGTTGGAATATCTGAATGGGGAAGGTGGGGGCCATTTTATATTGTAAAATTTTTAATATATTTTGTGATTTGGAAACTAAGGGAATGAAATTTAGTTTTCTAGATCAGGGGTGGCCAACAAGTCTATCGTGATCCATCGATCAGTCGCAAAGCCAATTTTGGACGATCGCAAGGCCAATTTGGCAAGACTGTTGGGTAATGAGTGAAACAAATTAGGTCATAATTTTTGAGGTTTTTTTATTACTTTTGTTTTGTTCTAAATTTTTTTTCAATTCTAGATAGATGAAGTCCACTAAGTCGTACAACTATTTTTAATCTTGAATTAATGTAGCTAATTTGAATTAATAAATATTGTTAATAATTGCTCATGTTGCTTTAATTCTGCCGGACATGATTTTTTTGACCCGTTAAATAATTATTTCTTATTAGGCAGATATATAAAAATAGTATGCATTTCACACCTCCCTTCACTTAGACTACGCCTATGACAATAAGTTGATCGCAACACATTTTTGAAATAAAAAGTAGATCTTATGAACCCGAAAGTTGGCCACCCCTGTTCTAGATGATACAATTGATGCGGTTGTTTACATAAATAATGCTTCGGAGCTTTATGACAGTTATCAGGTGAAACTAAGAAAATAGAACTAAAAATAAATGCTAAAAAGATTAAAGTATGTTCAAAGGATTTTTTTCAGAAGAAAAAATAAAGATTGCTAATAATGAATTAGAAGTTAAAAACAACAAAAAGAAGTCACATTATTAATACCTTAATTATTAATGGAAACAATGTATGAAATTAATTATAGTATTAAATTTGAATGGAGTGCTTTTGGTAGAAATAATTTTAATATTAAAAGGAAACATACCTATGTGTATTAAATACGATAATATGTTGGACTATATCCATTACCTATCATTGAATGTCAAATGTCTAGAAAATTTTAAACTTTTCCAAATTCAAACACTGTTACTAAATGACACACAAAGACAATATAGGTTAGTAATCTACTAACCTGTGTTGTCTTTGTATGTTATTACTAATAATTATTTGTATTTGGAAAAGTTTAAAATTTTCTAGACATTCTACATTTAATGATAGGTGATGGAAATAATATAACATACTATCACATCTAAAACATCATCATCATAAATCCTCAGGAAAATACCTACGTGTTTATAAAGGAAGATTTTTTAGTATTCATATTTAAACAGTTCTTATATATGAATTTGAGATTTGAACACTTAACAAGGAATAACTCAGAGATTTCAGACACTCAGAGAAGTATAGAGAGATTTATGTTGGAAATAACAAGAAGGAATCAAAGGTGAAATACTTGGTGAGAGAACAAGCAGGTATCATCAACGACATCACTGAAACAGTTAAGATAATGAAATGGAGCTGGGATGGATATATTAATAGAAGAGGTGATGTTTAAATTGGACCTCAGCAGATTGTAAATGATCTAGAAAAAGACCACATGTGAGATAGATGGGTGAAATAAGGAAGTTTTTTGATGTCTGAAAAAGAAAAGCTATGGATCAAAAAAAATGGATTAAACTTGAAAAGATCATCATCCTACAGTAAATTGATGATAGTTAAAAATGATTATGATAATATGTTATTTATCATATCATTTGATCTTTGGTTACAGGAGTTTGCGCTATTAACTGGCTTGAAACAAGATCTGTCATACTGTATTTGAATGTGTTCAGTCATTAAGAAGCCAGGACATTTAAGTAAAAGAGCATTATCATAGGATTTTTTACTCTTCTGCAGGTTAATTGTTATTTTGATACATTCTTCTTTCAATATTTAATCAAAAATAATTTTAGAATATTTCCAAGTTGAATAATGTCTAAAAATATGTCTAACAATTGTGATCTGTCATGGTTGCCAACTCTGTGTAGTGTCTTTTCATTTCTGCTGTATAAAATCTTCGTTTTCATTACTGTTGTCTCTGTCACATAATATTACTGGAGATAAACAATCTGGTTTAATAGTGCTTGTCTTTTAACTATTAAATAGTTTTAAAAAACGAAAATTTGATACAAATAAGAATCAGTGTTAAGTGTTATTAAGAAAAGGTAATTTATATATATTTATTTCAAGTATGGATAAAGCTTTCTTTACTATATTTTTTGATAGCCGCTATCTTACATTTAGTGAAATGTTTTTTATAAAATTTTATAATTTTTCAAATTGATTATTTTCATTCATTAATATTGCTAAATAAACTCAAGATTTTAATTTATTATTTGAGTGGTAGATGGCACTAGGGTGGGTGCCTGACTGATCGCGTTTGCTGCTCCTCATTACTTAATGTCTCTTTGATTAAATAAAAATACTATTTCAAGAAAGCGTGCGTATTAAGAAATTAAATATTACGAAATTTATAATTAAATATTACTAATCACTGTTAAAAAATGTATAGGAAAGAATCTTATTTAATTTAAAATAGAGTATATACGTGAGTGCGTAGTAGGAGTGGTAGAGGGGTATATTTTGAAAAAAGGAAAAGTGCTCGATAATTATTTAAATGCTAAAACATATCAAAGCAGAATAGTATTTTAGTTTAGGCTTATGCGGCCTAGTTTTTACATCTGGCATTTCATTCTGGGAATTAATAAATATTCAAATGATTAATTGTTCAAATGGTCACACAAGTTTGGGAGCCGGAAGTTATGGTTGAACTTCCGTTCAGAAATCTTTTGCTCTCGTCACATACTCCACCACTGCACCAAAGAATTATTTTTTATCCCCAGAAGAGGACCGGAAAATTTAAAAAAAAAATGTCAGTTTGCTTATATGCGTTTTATTAGAATTATATAAAACGTAAAAATTTACACTTTATTTATAAAAGTATTTTATTCAAGTTCAAACTTATAAAAAGGACACTCATAATAAATTTGAAGTTCACCGGTAAAAATTTTAAATAAGCCCCTGTATTTTACTGTGAATATTGAACACCTTATCGTTTTCTAAAATTAATTCCATTGTAGGTAATCTGAATTTAACTAGCTATTTAAAATGTAACAAACTAGTCGTAATTATCACTAAACATGTCAAGCGTTGATGGCCTAGTTGTTAGCATAGCTGCCTTCCAAGCAACTTACCCAGCCGGGTTCGCTTCTCGGTCAACGCATTTGACATTTGGAAATATATATATCACTAAACATTAACTGCATAAAAGAGGTTCGCTATTCCTAATCCAATGAAAACAGTATGCTCAATTTTTCATTGAACCAATAGAGAATCATAATGTGAATGTAAACCTACTACACTAAGCTATTAGGAGGAGTCTTGTAATTTAATTTTGAGAAATAACCTTGGAAAACTAGGTGGTACTACTTCAGGTTGTAATGCAAAAACTTAATGAAAAGCTTCATTAGCATTTTCCACCTAATATTGTGGCGCTGTTTGAAAATAAATTCTTGCACTAAATTTCTGAATATTCTAAATTAAGTTTTACTATGAGGAATATTACTGAGACCCAGAGATAAAACTCTCTGTAGAGTAACATTGCTCAGTACAAGTCAGAATAGTCAATGGATACAGGAAGGTTTGTGCATAAAATCCCTATCTAATGCCTACTCTTTTAATATCACCAGACTTTGAGCTTGTGACTTTCATCAGTGATGAGCCCTGGATCTGAGAGCACTATACCTAGATCTTAGTATCTAATACTAACCTGCCATCAGTCACCTTTTATCTCAATTCAAGCTCATTAGCTAATATAGTCATATAAATCTGAACTCAGTTCAGCATTCTTTTTGGTGTCTTTGGTTCTTTAATAACTACAATCACCACAATCCTATTGGGCAGGATTAGTATTAAACCACTAAACATTACATGATCACCATTCTTTATGTTTACGAAAGCTGTTTACACAGAGACAAAACTCTCCATACAGTAATGCCACTCATTGCAAGCCAGAGTAATCAAGGATGCATGCAGGTTTGTGCACTAGTGCATATTCATCCAATATCCCCAGACTGGTTTCTTACTTGTGGCTTTCATCAGTGAGGAACCTTGAATCTGAGAGCACTGCACCTAGATCTTAGGATCTAATGCAACCCTCCAGCTGCCACCTTTTACCTTATTAGCTAACTATAAAGCTTATTAGATAACCATAAATGTTGACTATAAAGATTATTAGTTAGCTATAAATCTTTGTGATCTAGGTGCAGTGCTTTCAGATCCAAGGCTCTTCACTGATGAAAGCCACAAGCTAGAAACTATTCTGGTGAATATTGGATGAGTAGGCGCTAGATAGGGATTTTATGCACAACATTCCTGCATCCATTGATTATTCTAGGTGCACAGAATGGCATTACTGCCTTTATGTAAACAGCTTGTGTAAGCGTAAAGAATAGTGACCATGTTATATTTAGAAATATTACTGGTACACTCAAGTCTATTTTTTGCAAAGACTTCCTGTTCTTTTATACATTTCTCCAAATGTTAGAAGAGAAAATGACGTGTAAAAATCTACTATGAAGATTTGGTTTGCCAACAACTCAAAGTATAGGTTTACTACCTTAGTCTCATTGCACATCATAATCCTCTTTTTGGATTTGCAATCAAAAATTTAGAAATTTTTAAAAATTATGGCTTTCAAAAATATAATTTTTATAAAATTCTAAATGAATTTATTTTTCCAAATCCATCAATAAACCATTCAAATGTAATTTTAGATACAATTGGTGTCTCAATAATAGGTTCAGGACAACCCACAGTCATTATGCTCGTCTGCTTAATAAATTAAATTTGATAATAACTTATGTAAATTTGGGCAAACGCAAATCATCAATCATATTGTTAATGACTATCACATCTATGGTACCATGGCAGTATTGAAGAATGTTTATATCTTATCAGAAGTATATTCTCTTATTCTTCTCTTTCACTTTCTTTTCATATCTTCATATAATCATATATATATATTGCTTATAACACTTCTTTCATATACTCTTTATGCAACAAATTTTCTTAAAAACTTTTTTATTTCCTTACAGTTTCGACTGTCCAGCAGTCTTCATCAGAGCTCTATCTTCTTCTCTTCCTGATGAAGACTGCTGGACAGTCAAAACTGGAAGGAAATAAAGAACTTTTTAAGAAAATTTAGTGTATATGAAAGAAGTGTTATAAGCAATATATATAATGTTTATATCTATTTACTGGTTGGAATCTCAACAGGCTCCTTTATGATATTTTGTTCTTAAACCACTAAACATCACATCACTGATGAAAGCCACAAGCTAGAAACTATTGTGAGAATATTGGATGAGTGGGAACTAGATAGGGATTTTATACAGAAACCTTGTATTCATTGATTACTATGTCTTGCACTGGGTGGCACTACCAATGGAGAGTTTTTCCCCTGTTATATTTTATCATCAAACAGCGCATGATCATCATTCTTTATGCTTACACAAGGTGTTTTTCACAGAGGCAAAACTCTCCATACAGTAGCGCAACTCAGTGCAAGTCTGAGTAATCAATGGATGTAGGAAGGTTTGTGCATAAAATCCCTATCTAATGCCTATTCATCCAATATTCCCAGACTAGTTTCTAGCCTGTGGCTGTCATCAGTAAGGAGCCTTGGATCTGAGAGCACTGCCCCTAAATCTTGGGATCTAATACAACCGTCCCGCAGCTACAATGTGACTGATAGCTTGCAGTGTGTTTACATTACCTCTATACAATGAGTGTTTCAATTGATATATCATATAGCATATATATGCAATGTGGAGCAGATATTTAGATATTACAATAGACTCTTGATGATGAATGCTGAGGAATTATTAAATTTATTTTCCATTCATAAAATATAAAATTGAAACTAAATAGGATCATCTTTATTCTACCGTGTGAGATAAGGTGATCGGTATAATACGTTTACAGATATATTTTCTTTACACATAAATTTAGTATAAACTAACATTTAGATTAATCATAATAGGCAAACACGATGTCTAAATATTACATATCTAATTAAATTCTAAGCACTCTCCATTCTTCAGTAACAGAAAATATGATTTCTGAGAAATGTAATCATGAAATTTTACTTGATGTGATGGGGGAAATATGGTGATAAGAAATAAATATATTTACAATTTATTTTAATGCTTTCAGAGTTTTAAAATTGGGCGTCTTCCCAAATTCGCATTGTCCCAAGGGAACATTGAGAGTGGGGAAGCGTAAATATCTCAATATTTTAATTTTTTATTTTTCCATATGTCATAGCATCAGCTAGGAGGCAAACCCGCAACAACCTCCTGCAACCAACTGCTTGCTTGCAAGGCAGCTACGCTGACCTCTTGGACATGCTACCTCCCTCCATCATTCAAATGAACGTAAATAAGATAAAAGACAAAAAAAAAAACACATTAATAATTGCTGCATCAAATATTTAAAGCCAGTAAAATCTCGACATATAAAATAAGATTTAGTAGGTTAAAACTGCGTAAATATAAAATATCTGTAATTAATTAGAGTTACATGATTTAAAGAATGATCTGAGACATATTACCAGCTGGATGATCGATGTCTTCAGAATTTCTTCTTAGCAGACTATTGACTGGCTTCTTAGATGTAGGGATTGGCTTGGTGATATTAGGAGGTGGCTGGATCTTGATGAGGGATGGAACTTCTGGATGTGCACTGCCTGATGCCCACGGGAAAGGGGATGGCCGACTACTCACACATGGTCACAGGTACTGTAAGCATTTTATATATTTTTAAGCAGAGTCATCTTGTATGGTCTTTCAATAAATGATTTCTTTTAATTTTTTTATAAATAATAATTTTTTTTTACTAATAATTTCTACAAAATGCACAAGGATAACTTTTTCAAAGTATAAGCTGCTTATCATAACAATCCTCCATTCTCATCTTATATATCTTTCTCATATGCTTGGGGTGCATATTATGAATTTCTTGATGAATTTCACTTTAATTTTCTCTAATTAATGCTCCACCTTAATTTTATTTCCGCAGTCCTTCATGCTGCCATATAGGTTTCCTGATCTCACACCTTGAAATATGTGTAGATGCTTAAATGTGTTAAATTGTAACTCTAATCCCATTGTTTTCACTGGTTTGGAAATAAGGCACTCGTATAACTTTAATAATGGCATGTTTCCATTGCCTGGCCTATTTCCCATTGTATGAAATACATTCTTCTCCTATTACTTAATTGATCATGCTCTTTTTTTTTAATAAAATATTTTTTTCTTTTTTCATTTTTTTTAAAATTCGACTTAAAATATGGCGTGATTTAAATAACTTTTAATTTTTAAAAGATGTCTAAATTGTACACACACATGTGCACATGTACTAGCATATATGAATATATGGAAATATATACCATACACTGGGGAATGGTTTTAGATTTGAACGAATGTGAAGCAAACATATCTGCATGCAGATATGCACCGCTTCAATACTATTTATGGTGCTTTGTTCTTTATTGTATACCTTTAACCATATTCGCTCTGCGCAATAAATAAATGATCAAAGAGCTTTATTGTTTGGGAGTTAACTCTCTAGACAGTAGTGCTAATCAGTGTAAGCCATAGCATTCATTGATTACTTTGGCTTGCACTGGGTAGACTTACTATCTGAGTAGTTTGCCACTGTTTTAACAGCTTGGGTAAACATAGGGTTATGTGATGAGATCCTAAATGCTGGAAATGCCAGAACTGGAGTCAATCCAAGGATTTTGTACCATCATGGCACTCGATCTGACAGAGCTAATAAAGAATAAGTGTGGAAGAAATGTAAAAAGTAACTGATAGTGTAAAGCATTTGCTTCTCAATGCAAGGGGTATGTTCATGATATAGGGATTGGATATATGGACCAGATTGTTATTTTTCAAAGTCAGCAAAACCACTCTTTTGTGAATAACTGGATTATTCAAAAGAATTTTTTTTTATTTTATGGGTTTTTAGAAAAGTAAAGGTACAAAAGTGAAAATATAAGTTGTACTGTAAATTGTATTGAAGTTACAATGTTTGTGGTAGATTACAGAAAGTGCATCATATTTGCTGCTGTATACTTTTAACCTTCAAAATACACCTAAAATATGGGGTGTGTCTTGTGCGGAATTAATCAAAGTTTTGGGTTGAAATTTTAATCAGTCTAAAACTTCTGGTTTATATTAATATATATATATATATTGTAATCATATACCCCTGACGGTTATATATATGTTTTAAAGCATTCAAAAAAATTTTTTTATAAGATTATGATATCATGTTTTAAAGCATTCAAAAAAATTTTTTTATAAGATTATGATATCACATGATCACCATTTCATATGCTCACACGTGCTTCATAATCAATGGATGCAGAAAGGTTTGTATATAAAATCGGCTATCTATTGCTACTCACCTGATGTCCCTAGATTAGTTTCTAGCTTATGGATTTCATTAGTAAAGCCTTAGATTTGGGAGCACTGCACCTAGATTTTTGGATCTAATGCAATCCTCCAGGAGCGACATTTTTCATATTTGGTTAACTATAAAGCTAGGAGTGCAAGATGAAAATACCAAAATATATAGATACTGAACTGAATTCAGATGTATATGATCATACAAGCAAATGAGCTTGGATTGGAAACATTATGGTGTTTTCATCTTGGGCTCCTGGCTTTACAGTTGACCAAATAGATAAAAGGTAGCTAGCTGCGCTGGAGGATTGCATTACAACTTAAGATCTAGGTGCAATGCTCTCAAATCCAAGGCTCCTCACTGATGAAAGCCATAAGCTAGAAACTAATCTGGGCATGTTGGATGTGTAGGCACTAGATAGGGATTTTAGGCATAAACCTTCCTTCCTTCATTGATTACAATGGCTTGCACTTGGTGGCACTACTGTATAGATACAGTACATCACATCACATTACTCTTAATAAGATTATAATAAGTAAATTTCTTTATCTGTACTATTATAATAAAATCTTAAATTATATGTTTCAATAGTATGGGTTAAAATAATTCAGTTAGTCTGTTTAGTTGTCAGTTATTTCAAAAGTTATCTTAGATTGTTTAATATTTTTTTGAAAGAATAAAATTCATATTTTAAAACTAAAGAGGAGTTAATTTAGAGCTTGCTATGTTTCAAATAGATGTAATAGATAAAGATATTTTATGCTGTCTGAAATGGTTAGTTAACTTTGTTCGAAATTTTTATTTTTAAAGTAATAGTTATGATTTATTAAATATCAATTTGTGTGAGAGTATTTAAAATCAGAGTTTAAAGATAGTAAATATAAGTGATTGATATTAATGTTAAATTTTAAATTAACTTTAAATATTAGTCAGTAATTAATTTATTTTCATTGCATTTAAAATGGTTATATTTAATGTGCATGTGTGTGTGGATGCTTAGTGCATGCAGGTAAAATATTGAAAGTTGAAAAGATTTATAAAAAGTAAGTAATTATTTAAAAAAACTTTTAAAATAATACAAGGGAAATAGTGAAAAAGAGGTATTTGAATAAAAAGAATGTTTAATCTGAAAATAAATAGATAAATTTTATTAGTGTTAAATAAATCATTTATTGTAGCAATTAAGCTATAATTGAAAAGTTCATTTTTAATCTAGACAATCACCTGACTTAATCATCTGGAGTGATAAAGTTCAAGGTCAGTATCAATTAACAAGACAAAAGTATGCTAGTAATTTAAATATAAAATACTGGGAGAGGATTCATTTAGATACTGGAAATGCATGGGTGTATAAAAGAAACACACACTAATATAAAAAAAAAAAGAAATCAATCTAATCCTTTTTATTAAATTTTAACTTCACTTAAAAGCTTCAAACTTAAAACGTCGAACTATGTTTTTGAATTAACTGGTTTTATTTACTTTTTTAAAATCAACTTAAAAAGTTTAAGTTTTATATTTCATTGTATGCCTGAATAAGAAAAACAGTAAGTTATCCATTGCAATATTTCTCCTGAAAGCATATGCTAAACTGATTCACCAAAGAATAAGTTTAAAAAGATGCTAAAAAATTCTAATTTATTTCAAAAGAAAGATGCCATATCTGACCTTGCCTTCAGAAGTGGACTAGTCTAGATTCCTTCCATATCTAATCGGATTGAGCACTTGTTGCCGCTAACCAATGTGTAAACATGTGGATTACCAATGTATAAACATAGCCAAAGGGTAAATCATAAATATGGACAATGTGTAAACATGTGTGTAAAATCCTACCATTGGTTAGTACAGCTCAATAGGCAATGGTGCTCTCTGAATCTGATTGCTGTCAGTAAGGTAGGAGATCTAACAATAAATAGTCTTTTTGGAGGTGAGAGAGATAATGTTGGTTTAACCTGAACAACTGAATGTGCTCTCAATTGAAACTACTTTCAACTGTGAAGGTAATTCTATTATAGTCATTGCCGATATGTCTACACAGTGAGGCAAGTCCATAATAGGACTGGAAGCTGTTACGACTATGGCTGACTCGAGACAAGCTGTCCAGTACAAGAGGAAGAGTCTTGACTAGAACTCATGAGTCAAGCTAAGATATACACCTGGGAGTTCAGTCATTTGCAATGCCATGCTCATTATTAAGTTATACATAAAATTGCATTTATTAATGGTATAACATATATGTATATTTGTTCTCAAAAATTATACATATTAACTTTGTTGTAAGTGTTCACATTTTTTGATATTACTGTAGGTTAGCATCTGAAACCTGAAATTCAGCCAAACACAACACATTTGGTGCAGTCGACAGGATGAATATTTTTCCCCACGACTGGAAAAATACAGTAAATATGCAAGTACGCAGTCATTCATCATATTAAAACACTATTCTGTCTAAATAAAAATCAGATTTAGCAGTTGGAAAAAATATGCGAATGCAAAGAAAATGAATTCGTCATATTTACAAAATAGTGAAAAAATTCTATCACATCTGCCTGAATGAAAAACAGATTCGGCACATCATGAGTGCGTAACTTGTAATAAAGTGACTAAAGCTCTCTCTAGTGGCGAAAGCTCTCTCTAGTATATAGTTAGCTTTGTTGAAATGGTTACAAACAGTGGCTGTCAAAATTTAAAATTAGGATTGGTAATTCATAAAAATGAAAAAAATAAATATTAATATTTTGTTTCTCTTACGAAGAAACAAGGGAAAATTAAAAAATGGCTAATTCTATTGGTTCCATGGAAGATTTTGATCCAGCCTATCCTGAGGGCTGGACAAGCTATAAATAACAATTGATATTTTACTTACAAGCTAATGAGATCAAGAAGCCTGAAATAAAGTTAGCCACATTAATGCCTATAGTAGGTCCTCAAACTTACAAGATCAAGTCTCAATCTATGACAGAAATACCAGTTGACCTAATTTTGTCAAAACATTTAACAACTCTCACAGATTATTTTTCCCCAAAACCCTTGACAATAATGCAGAGATATTATGCAGCTTCTGCATGCAAGAACAGGAGTGAAAAGTCAGAGAGTTCGCAACAAAAATCCAATCTTTGGCATTAAAGTGTGAATTCAAAGATTTCCTGAATGAAGCACTTCGTGATCATTTTACTTGCGGCATAAGCAATTACAATTTAAAACAAAAAAAATGCTGATGATGCCAGATTTCGATTTTGAAACAGCTGTGGCCCAAGCAATACTAATAGAATCAATAGCTAGTCAGGCAAACCCGTTAAAAAAATTATTAACTATAATGTGTAAAAAAATTGAGCGTAACACTGGGTCAGTCAGACATGCATCAGATAATTCAACATCAAATAGTCATGCATTGTTATAGGTGCAATGAACAAAAGCACACACATGCACTGCTATATGATGTGTACATTTTACAAGGGGGTCGGACTTATAAAGGCTGCGTGTTTAAAATTAAAAAGACAGCTGATATGAGAAGGGAAAAATCCATTTCAAAAAACAGCAAAGATAATTATAAAAAAAATAAACAAGTTTGCCTGTATAAATCATTTTAAAGACGATCAGTCTGAATTTATATACAGTATTATAATTAATGATATGCTGGTTAGAATGTAACTGGGCACAGGGTCTGCAGTGTCTATGGTTTCAAAAAAGACCTGGGCTATCATTAATAAGAATAATGAATATGAGCTGCATCCTAGCAGCAAATCAATCTCAGACTATCAGGGCAATAAAATTAAACTGTTGGGCCAAACAATAGTTAAAATTACAATGTCTTACATCAACCACTGGTAGTGGCATTGGGTACTCATAGCAATTTATTATACCATGATTGGTTCAGTCACCTGGACTTTGCAGCGACAAAGGTGAACCAGGTCACACTGATTACTCAGAAATATTCAACAAAGAGATGGATCTGTACTTGGGACAACCAATCCATTATCCATTTACTACTAAATAGAGAGGTAAAACCCATTAGTTGTCAGTGCAGATCATTTCCTCTAGCTTTGTGACCTAAAGAAGAAGCAGAGGCCAAAAAATGGGAAGCAGCAGGGGTTATAAAATCCATAACATACTCAGAATGGGCCAAATAGTACCAATCATCGAAGGAAATAGTGATGTGCATATATGTGGGGATTATCAATGCACAATCAACAAAGCTCTTGATCCAGATAATTACCCACTTTCATCGTTCATTCGGGTGCATTAACGAAATTGAGATATGTGGAAATATATTTCTGGATTGTATATTATGAATAATATAATTTTTTATAACTGTTGGTTGGTGTCTGCAATCCATACCAAACACAACAACAAGTCTTCAGATAAATAATAAACACAGAACAAACCAGTTGCCTTTTGGTATATTGGTCGATCCAGCAATATTCCAGAGAATCATGGATCGACTTGTTTCTGGAATACCAAGCACTACCACATCTTGATGATATCTTATTAGTGGCACAAACACCAGAACAACTCTGGAGTGCCACCAAGAAACTCCTAGCAAATTTATAGCCTCTGGCATTAAAATAAACTTGGGTAAGTGTATATTTGAAGTCAATGGGCTTGAATATCTGAGATACGGGATAAATGTAAGTAGCATTCATCCAACTCAAAAAGAAAGTGTTGGCAATAAAAAAAGCCAAAACACCCAAAATAAGAAAGAACTTCAGTTCTTCTTAGGCCTCATAAATTATTACGGAGGTTTCTTATGTTATAAAACATGCTGTTGAAACACTATAAAAGCTACTGGATAAAAAGGTAGCCTGGAAATGGGACAGTAAGCATGATAAATCCTTCAATAAGATAATATCAGAAACAGCAGTATTGATACATTTTAACCCAGAAAAGATGCTGGTACTAACATGCGATGTATCAGCAGTTGGAAAAGGGGCATTGTTGTTCCATAGAACACACAGCCCTATTGCCTTTGCATTAAAGTGTCTCTCAAGGTCTGAGAGAAACTATGACTCAAATTGATAGAGAGGCCTTGGCTTTGATCAATGGCATCCAAAAATTTCACGACTACCTATATTTTAGACCATTCATCATATAAACAGATCATAGACCGCTCTTGGGAATTTTTGCAGCTGACAAAGGAATCCCTCAACATGCGTTACCACGAATGCTGTGTTGGTCCAATTTCTTGTCAGGTTATAACTTTGCACCACAATACATTGAGGGAAAACATATTCTCCATGTAATGTAAATGCATTAAGCTGATCGTCTGCAGAGGCTATAAACAATCTAACATCAAGTCAATCAATTAATATATTGACTTGGGACTCAAGAATACCACTGAACAATAATTCAGTGGCTGAATGGACTATTAATGATCCTAAATCTCAAAAGGTGCTAAAATGGATCCAACAGGGTTGACCAGATGAGTTGTGTTCAGCCTACTGGATGTGTAGGCTGAACCTCTCAACTGAACATGGCCGCATTATCTGGGAATCCAGAGTAGTGATTACCCATCTGGACATTCCCATGTGCTCAGTCTTTTACATAATGGGAACCAGGGATAGTCTGAATGAAGTTGCTAGCAAGATCACACATGTGATGGCCTACCTTAAATGCTGATATTGAGACCAAAGTCCACCACTGCTGACCGTGCAAAATGAGTCAAAACATTCCAGAAAAAGACAAAACAGCTCAGTGGCCTAAACTTGAAGAGCCCTGGTCTAGACTCCATGTGGACCATGCAGGCCCATGGAAAGACAAACTGCTGTTGATAATAGTTGATTCATGCTCCAAGTAGCTGGAGGAAGTCGAAGTCCCATCACTTCAGGTGACAGCCACAATAGAAGCTGTCAGAAAGTTATTTGCAACATCTAGCCTACCTAAGATATTACTAACAGATAATGGCATAGCATATACAGAAAATACATTCAAAAACTTTTGCATTAATAATAAAATTGAGTAGTGTACAACCCTCCATTTCATCCAGAAAGCAATGGCCAGGCAGAGAGATTAGTTCAAGAAGCAAAAAAGCTGATAACAAACATGGATACAGGAAGCTGGAACACCAGGATTTCCAGAACACTACTAGCACAGCATTCCACACCAAGTGCAACAACAGGAAAGACTCCAGAAGAACAGCTCAATAGACCTGTGCTAACTAACCTGTCAGCCCTAAAACCTGATTCCAAATACATAGAAAAAGAAAATAGGAGGATGTATTCACAAAATAGATACCAGCAATGATTACACAACTGAAATGACTCTACACTGTAGTATTTTAAATAGCAGATGGGTGTCAACATCATCGTCACCTAAACCAACAGATCGAATCGCACAGAAACAAGTACATCAAACCGAAGAAAGCTACAACCCAAGCAAATAACAGGGACAAATCTATCAAACAAGGATGATGAACAAGACAAGAACAGCAATAAACCTGAGAAACCAACAAAGCAGACAACACATCATCCAGCTCATCTCGATGACTGTTCTCCCAGGCTAAACTTAGCCGGGGAGGGATCTCATATCTGACTTTGCCTTCAGAAGTGGATTAGTTCAGATAATTGGAATGAGCACTCATTGCTGCTACCCTATATGTAAACATGTGGATAATCAATATATAAGCATAGCCAAAAGGTAAATCATAAATATGGCCAATGTGTAAACATGTGTATAAAATCCTACCATTGGTTAGTATGAGGCAATAGGTAATGGTGCTCTCTGAATCCGATTGCTGCCAGTAAGGTAGGGTATCTGGCAATAAATAGTCAGCCTTTTTGGAGTCTTGAGAGAGATAACGTCTGTCTAACCTTAATGACTAAACGTGCTTTCAATTGAAACCACTTTCAACTGTGAAATGTTTCTACTATAGTCATTACCAATATGTCTATGCAATGAGGCAAATCTATGATAGGGCTTGAAGCTGCTATGACTACAGCTGACTCGAGGCAAGCTGTCCAATACAGTTAGAAGAGTCTTGACTTGAACCTACGAGGCAAGCTAAGATATACAGCTGGAAGTGACTTCAGTCATTTGAGCACGACCAGCTTATTATTGACTAAGTTATACATAAAACTGTATTTATTATTGGCATAACATGTATCTATATTTGTTTTAATAAATTATACATATTAACTTTGTTGTGAGTTCATATTTTTGATATAACTGTTGGTTTGGGACTGAAACCTGCAATTCAGCCAAACACAACAAAAGGAAACGAGAGTAGCAAGTTTGAACTAACTTTAAATTAGTTATTAATATGATTAACTTTTATAAAAATATTAAGTCCTTAAAAATAAAAAAAAAACAAAGAAGCAGCGACAATTATTTAGAAGTGTCTTACAAAATTATAATTAAAGACCAATTTTTGAAATTCAACCCTTTAATTATCGTAAGGAAAAGACTGTATCTAGATTGTTTCATGTTAAAATATTATAGCTATTCATTTTGAGTTTACTTGAATAATTTATTTATTTTTTTAAATTGCTGGTTGATTCAAACATGTTGTTTTGGATTTTGCAGCTTCGTAATTAATGTCGCTTAAAAGATCGACTTATTATAACATTAAAACTTTAGAAAGAGCAAATTATAATTAAAAATTATTCTTCTGTTTGTTACTCCTGTAATTCCCATTGCCTTTAGAAATGCATCGTGAAAGAAACCGTTTGCTATTAAAATTATCTGCTGTCAGCTCTCATAACTATTTTGAAGTTGTTGAATTTTAATGCGAACATTTTTAAAGAAATTTTGTTATAAATCCTCATCTTTGTGTCTGCTCTATCTTAATGAAGAACTGCATCTGTTCCTATATTATTTCAAGAAAGAATAGAAAAAGGACTTGAACCAAGAGATAATTTCCTTACCAAGGAAAGAACAATTAATCTATATTTTTTTGATATACTGTATTTAAAATTACTATAGCATTATATTATTATTATTACTAATTATGATATCATAAATATATTTATGAGAATGGTGTTTGAGGAATTGAACTGGCAAGACACATGGTAAAAAAGTGTTTATTTTGTGAGTTAGCTTTATTGCTCCAGAGTTTTCTGAATGATTATTTAAGATTATATGATTGTACCCAGAAATATAACAGACTTTTGTGTATTTATGAAAAAGTGTTTTATGAATGGAGGTACTATAAATATGAGTATGTGTGTGAGAATTTTAAATAGTTTATAAAGTATTGTCAACGTTATGCAATAATAATTTTGTCGTTCAACGTTATGCAATAATAATTTTGTCGTTATACATATAATCTTAAACCGAGTGAATGAATCATATGTTTTTTTTGTATGACGTGCAAGATGGATAATTATTCATATGTTTATATTATTAGGTCTATCCTTTTTTTTATTTTTAGTAATATCATTTTGAGGCAATTTTAAGTGGATATTATGTTACTTTTATATGTATTTAATTCCTCCATGAGAGAGTGTAGTTTCTTCATTCATTGGTACTGTCTGTACATAGTACCAAGTGCTCATTTGTGTTTTACTAGTTTGTATTTTCCTTATCCTCTTTGCCTAGAATTTCAATATTAAAGTATATTTTTGGTGTAAATCTAAAGGCATATTCAACTTTATATTTCATTATTAGCTCCACTATAATTTTTTTTAAAATATAGTGTCGAGCATAGATATTTTTTCGCCCCAACATAGGTATTGTTAATGTTATTAGGGGATTACATTGCATGATATTTGTTGCTATATTAACATCTATTAAGCATCTCCATCCTGGACAAAGGCATATAGGTATATTGGTTTATTTTATGGATACTGGATTTGAAATGAAGACCGTATTTAATAAATAAGAGAACTACTGGGTAGTGAATATAACTACATGATAAAATTATAGAAATGGTTTTACTTCACCAATGTATAAAATTATAAATTTGTAAATATAGTATAGTAGATTAAAAGAAATAATAATGATTATTATAAATAAATATTTCTATTATATAGATTATTGTGTGTTGTAAATAAATATTTTTATTATTAAATGTTTTTGTTTCATTGCTGTTATGACATTATTGCATTAGCGCATCTATTTATCAGAAAATCTACTTTAGTAAGTATGTTTGCATTGGTAATTATTTTTTAAGAGTACATTTTAATGGCCACATAGTGTTTATTCATTCATTTTGCTTAATAATGATTTAATTATTCTACCTGAATTCTTAGAAGATAAATGTTATTTTATTTACTTCATTTCAAATGTACTTGTTATATAGTTGGCAGCATAAAAGATACCCTTACTATCTTCTACATTATTGTGATATTGCTTATTCAAATTTGCATCAGAAAATATAAGATTTCTGTATTTTGTAGTCAGTAGAAGTGAAATAGTTATATTTAAATAATTGTAGAGTATTTAAAAATATTTTTCAAGTACCAGTCATATATTACTTAAGAATTTGAGTACTTTGTTTATTATTAAAACAGGCAAAACTCTCCATACAGTAGCGCCACTCAGTGCAAGCCAGAGTAATCAATGGATGCCAGAAGGCTTGTGCATGAAATCCCTATCTAATGCCTACTCATCCAATATCCCCAGACTAGTTTCTGGCTTGTGGCCTTCGTCAGTGAGGAACCTTCAGATCTGAGTGCACTGCACCTAGATCTTTGAAAATGGTGATCATGTGATATGGTGATCATGTGATACTTTGTTATTATGTAATTTCATATCTACTTTCTTAAAAATACAAAATAAAGAGGTATCATATGTTCCATATTTAGCTTTAAAAATAACATCAAATTTTTTGTTCAGAAGCTAATGTATACCATTAACATTTTGTTCCAAGTGCATTTTATTCTGAATTTGAACCCTGAGATCAAGATATTTTAAAATTAAGATATATTTTAAACTTACAAAACTGATAATTTAAATAAGATCAAGTTAAACTCCTGGGATAAAATTTAATTTATTACGAGAACCTGGTATTTTAATAATTATATTTAGCCATGGCATTGATTGCAAGAGGATTCATAGACTGTTGTTTTAAAAATTCATGTTATATGGTGCCTGTTTGTGTAACCTTTGATTGCTAACCATTGCCTCTTTGTTTGGTCCATATTTTGCGACCATTCATGCAGGTTACAATATATATATAAAAGATATGTTTGTGCACATTCATTCTAAGTCCAGATGAATGAAGGGGGATGAAGTTGTGGATAGACAATGTGTAGTCTAGGCTCCCTGGTGGACTGTTAAAGAAACTTACCTTGCTAGTATGAGATCAGTTTCAAAACAGAAGCTGTGAAAAATAAAATCCGCCAACTGAAAACTCGATTAGCTATAATTCCAGGTAGCCTAATGAGCCAGCTTCAACCTTTAGATGTCTGCATTAATAAAACATTTAAAGAATTTATGGAGAAATGAAACAGTCGGATGCAGTCTTGAAGTAATACCATCAGGAAGAAGTAAAAAGCCTAGTATTTTGCAGATTTGAGTTAAAAACTTCATATTATGCTGTGAAACATGAGTCAGTTGTAAAATTATTTAAGAAATGTAGAATTAGTCATTCACTTGATGGCACAGAGGATGATTTATTATATGAGGACCCAGTTTTTGAAGAAGAGGCTTCAAGTGATTCTTCGTTTAGCTCTGGAGATGAATTTTTCGGTTTTAAGAATGAAGATTAAAAGGTTCCTAACTAGAGTTTTCTAGTTATTTTTTTTTGTAGACATAAGTAACTATAAAATTTGATAATCCAAATAAATTAATAACACAAACACAGTCTTCTAATTTAAAAATAGTCCATTAATTTCATTACATAAATAAAACCTATGCACTTCCTCTTTATAAATCTTATTTTATTATATGAACTATTTGCACGTTATGCAAACAATTGAAACTCAATATTAAGATAATTATCAGGCTGAGCACTTTCAGGAAGCTTTAGTTTCCATATTCATAGCCTATCCTTCACTTGTTTGCGTAACGTGCAATTTTTTTTTATCATATGTCAAATGTGTTGACCGTAAAGTGAACCCAGGCCAGTTGCTTGGAAGGCAGCTATGCTAACCAGTAGGTCACCAATGCGCTCGAAGGTGAAATAGAAACAAGGATTTTATTACAATATATGAACTACTGAAAATATGATTATTCCAGTTAGAGTTTGTGATAATAGATATCAAGCAGTAATTATTTTGAATAGGGAGAATATTTATTTATTTTATAATAGTTTATAAATAATATTTGTCTAAATCACATATTGTTAATAAATTGGTAATAATTGAAAGTTTGCTAGTCTTTCACGTGCGCGATTATCTCTCAGACAGCCAATCAGATTTTAAACAGCTGTCTTAAGAATGATCAGGCTTCGATACATGAGAGATTTTGATAAGAAAAGGATGATACCAACCTTTTCTCAACTTAACTTTTTATATATATAATCGCGCATGTGAAAGACTAGCAAACTTTCAATTATTACCAATAGTTTATATAATAAAACAAGATTTATAAAGAAGGATATATGTTTTATTTAGATAAAATTATTACATTAAATGGAATTCATAATTTTATGAAATATTTACGAAAAAGGGCATATGGCATCCTATACGTGGTGAATATGGTAATTTATTTTCGGATTCTCAGCTGTGACTTCTAGTAATTTTTCTATTCTCATGAATAACTACAATTATTATGCCAACTAAGTAGTTGGACAAATAGGTTGTAACCACATTTACAATTATTTAAAAATATTTTTTACTGCAATAAGATGGTGATAATATTTGAGAAACACGAATGAAGCAACTTTAAAAAAGTTTGAGAAACCCTAGATTAGATTACAAAATAAACGTGATTAATGTAAACATTTATCTTTTTTTATCTAATTTTGTTCTTTGTTTATTTTTTTTAGATTTCAACTTCTTCTCATTTGAAATTGTTTATGGATGAAAATTCTATTATTACAGATGTTATTCAGTATGATTTTGATCCTTGTGAACATGACAGAGTAAGTTCTTTTTGTCTTAATTGATGATTTGTAAGCAACATTTGTTTGGTTATATTAATAAATAAATAGTTTTTGATTTTATTAGATACAAACAATTCTGAACTTTCATTAGTAAATGCATTCTGTGACTTTATCTTTAAATCAAATGTTGAATTCCTCACTCAGGTACACATTTACCATTGCCTATAGCAGAATGCAGAATATGTTCACACACCATAAGATAAAGGATTGTATTGTCCGTATGTAATATTAATTTTTTCGCACTTTTATATATGTTGGGATTTTTTTACATGAGTTCGGATTTACACGTTCGGTGAATAGATATGAATAAATAAATTCCTATTTATATACTATTGATAGTATTTTCACTCACAATCACATTTTCTTCTTCTTTTAATACTTTTGTTTGTTTTTGTTTTTTTAATTGGTCTTTTTGTTTTTTAATTCAGTTACAATCTTCATTTTTTCATAACAATAAATCCAACCTACTCTGTTTAAACGATATCAGACAAAAGCAAATCTCCACTTTACTGCCATCTAGTATAAATTTGAATAATCATTGATTATCAGATGCATATAAAATCCTATTCTTACTATTCCAATCATTATCCTCAGACTAATTTCTGACTTTCACCTTTATCCAAGAGATCTGGGATTCAAAGTTGAAAGAATGCACATATCCAATAACCACCTTAAATTCCACTGTATATCAAACTAAAAATTTGAAATTAAATCAGTCTAAAGTTTTGAATGTAAGTCAATCTGCTTAAACAGTTTAGTATAGATTTGGAACTAGTTCAATGATCTTCAGTTCTTCATTAACAGCAGACATTTTATTTTCCTGCTTAAAGAATATGATAAGAAAAGAGCAGCTGTCCACACTAGTGCCATCTAGTGAAAGCTTGAATAAAGAGTGATTACCAGATGCATATAAAAATCTCTATCTTTAGTATTTGAACTACTCAGTTTCTGATTGATTTGAATTTCGAGTTTTTAGCTAGATAGATAAAGTGAAGTTAAAAAATGTTAGCTGGTTTCATGACTGAATTCCTTCCAACTTTGAATCCCAGGCTCTACTCCTAAAGGCAAAAAGCCAATAACCAGGCTGAAAAGAGCATTCAAGTACTAGGGGGATTTTATATGTATCTGGCAAACACTGATCATTAATGCTTCCACTAGGTGGCAGTAGAGAGCTACTTTGTTCATTCTTTGCCTAAAATATATTTACTGTTAAAGTCTATTATTAATATTTTAATTAAGTTAATTTAAAGTAGGTCTAATTATTAGTAAATAGGATAGTTGCCCTGTGTGGATTAATGCAGTAATGAAGTGGTAGATTCTGAAGTGTGAGGTCGTTGGATTAGTTTTAATTTTGCCAGTGCCCGTGCTCAAACTTCTTATGAACTCTCAAGCAATAAAACCATTGAATATTTATTTAATATAGGATTTTACGTTTTAATATGGTATGTTAAATGTCGTTTTTAAAAAATATAATTATATGATTATTAAAATTGTTTTGACAATAGATCAGAATGTGTTGTAAAGTTATGATCTAATAAACCATTTGGGTTTTAATCGGATATATAAGAACTTCTATTCTATCTTTGTTGGTTATTTAATTTATGCAAGAAATTATTTTAAATGTCACTTTAAAAAGCGAGTAAAAAATCCAATTTTATTTACCGAAAGTTTTAATAATTAAACTATTTTTTATTAAAATAAACATTCAGATAATTATTTATCATTTATTATAATATTTACTATATAATAAAATTAACGTAGTTTATATATATAAATATAATCAATTTTATGTTTTATAAAACATTCATTTCATACCAACAGCAATATCATATAACTTTTTTTATATGCTTACTTATATACGCCACTAAAAATCATATGATCATTATTCTTTATGCTTCACAAGCTGTTTACATAGAAGCTAAACTCTCAGTATAATAGTATCACTCAGTGCAAGCCAGAATAATCAATGGATGCATGAAAATTTGTGCATAAAATCCCTAGGCTAGTGCCTACTCATCCAATCCTAAGATCTAGGTATAGTGCTCTTAGGTCCAAGGCTCTCAGTGATGAAAGCCACAAGCTAGAAATTTGCAGGGGATATTGGACGAGTAGGTGTTAGATAGGGATTTTATGCACAAACCTTGCAACCATTGATTACTCTGTCTTGCACTGAGTGGCACTACTGTATCGAGAGTTTAGTTTCTGTATATTTATATACTCCCAAGAGTGGATCTCATCATTCTACTATAGGGTCATCTATTATAATCTTGAGTAATGACTGGACAGCAGTTTGGTATGGTATTATAAAATCCTCATCTCCAGATCTATTTCTGGTTTTATCTTCTAGCATCTACCTTTTGCAATTGTAATCTATTCAAGCTAACATGCTGAAATTTTTTAAAATATCATGGTTTTAAACCCAGGCTAACTTGTAGGTATACATATATAGATTTAACATAAGTTTCTATAGAATGTAGATACTTCAATTTATGACAACTGCATGCTCTCATACTTTGACTGAGAATGTTAATACCAATAGTAAGATCATATGATTTTTTTTATATGCATCCATTTGCAATTATCTTCGTCCTACTTTAGAATCTTATATTGTTTGATTATGTGAGTTTCACGAGTTTTTTTTATTACCTATATTTTGAAAAAGTCGTCAGGAAATGAATAAAAATTGGATTTTGGTATCGACGCAAAGTAAGCAAAAGAATTGTTAATATAAAAAATTTTTCTTCCAATTTATGCCCTTCATTGTAAAAGAAACATAAGAAAGCTATTATATATAGTAAATAAAAAAGAATTTAAAATAATTTCTACATTAAAATAATAACAGCAACTTCATAAAATTTACAATTTTTGAGAGACCACTGAATCTCCAGCATCTTCTAAATTATCTTTACATTTTAAGTTTGATAAAAGTGGAAAATTGGAATAAAATTTACCTTCAAATAAAGTATATTTAAACAGAAATAAACTTTCTAAATTAAATATTTCTCTCATCATAAAAATATTTATTTATTTCATCAACCTTTGAAATGCTGCAAAACTTTAAAAGTCTTATTTTCCTTTTTATTCTAATTGATCACAGAAAGTTAAAATTAATTACATCAGAATGTTGTAAATTAAAATTTCTATGCATTAAAGCCATCAAAGATCGAACAATGATTTATTTTATTAAAAATGGACACGTAGGGAATTAATCAATACAGGTTTCACCAATTTGTCATTATCTTATGTAAATCCACAATGTGTTCTAGGAAAAAAAATGATTGGTGATTGGTTCTTTCTCCAAACTATCTACTGCTCCGTCTCTGAATCAATGCGTGTGTTATGTAGCAATGTAGTTTAGCTATTCACCACAAAAATTTTAAGGCGCTAGTGTGTCTTGATAATAGTAAGGAAAGTAGTTTATTGTTTAAGGCTCGAACGGGATCTTTAGCTACAAAAGAATATACATGTAAATGGAAAAATATGGGTGATTTATTTTGTAAATTATGTAAGGAAGGAATTGAAAATATTAGGCATTTGTTAATTGAATGTAAATGTTTTAAAACAGAAAGGGTACATATAATGAAGTTGTGGAAAAATAAATATGAAAATGAAAAAAGTGATTATACAGAAAGTGAATTATTGGTTTTTATGCTGGGTTTGGGAAAAGATAAGGGGGATTTAGATATAAAGGTTATAGAGTTGACAAAAATTATGTTGTGGAAATGGGATAGAGCAGATTATGGGTAAATTTAGAGTGGGGAATGTAAAAGAAAGTGGCTAACAGGTTTATCTGGGCATAATTGCTGAGATATTCTTGACTTCGTTTAAGGAGAAGCCATAATACATCACATCACATTCATGTGACAGAAATTTGCATACCTTCACCCATGGTGAAACAATACGCTAACATTAAATTTTGTCTTAAATTAGGAAAACATACAGAATTGTTTGAAATGATTTAAACCATCTGCAGCAATGAATCAAGATCTTTTTTAAATTGTTTGCAAGATTTTGTCATGGCAGAATCAAATCGGCCCACAATGGGATAAAATATGCTGTCATCTTTCATATTGTAACTTGTGGCCTGATACATTAGCGTCTTAAAATTTTCATGATGAGTAACTAAACTATATCGCTACATAATACAAGATTTTTAATGGCATTGCATGCAGCCTGGAAAGAGAACCAATGACCTTTTCATTGTTGTACATTGTATAATACTTATATAGGAATTAAATCATCATGAATAGTTTAAACCAAGTATTTTTTAAGTATGCTGTCTTCATTAGTAATTGTCCTGAAGTGTTTTCACAGTTTAATGAAGTGGTAGCATGACTAATTCTAGAGTTTAAGGTTGATGGCCTTGGCCCAGCTGGGTCATTTCTGGCACTCAAATTTTTTCACATACTCCCAAGCAAAAACAATTTGATTTTTTCTTAATTGCCCTGAATTGAAACTGCTTTGCTTATAGGTACATATATTGTGGAACATTCTGTCAAAAACATGGATACTAGGAAAAACTGGTAATATTTACGAAGAACTGATTGAACAATAATCTTAAGTAAATATGATTTTATTTTGATCAATTAAACATGTATTTTTATCATTTGATAGGACTTACAGAATTACGTTCAGATTCATTTGTGCAACATTTATAGTTGCTTTTCTTTTAAATAGAAAATGAGAAGACAAATTTTCTTTATTTATGAAAAATAAAGATGAGCAAATACCGGGTCTAGAAACTTGTAAATCACTTAACTTGCTGAACATGCTTTTGACATTTACAATCAGATTCATAGCTCCAGTGATTACAGTATGAATTAAATATACAGTCTGTTTTACAAGAGTTATGTAATTTTTTGTCACTCAAAATGTAATACGAAGAGTATGTTTCAGAAAACTCAGCAAGTTTATGCGAAAAGATAACAGGTCATCTTTCCAAGCTGTCTGCAATACCATTTCTAAGACTCAATTTAGCTCATCTCTGTAAAAAATTTTAAGGTACTACTATGTCCGGATTATGAATTACGATATAGAATGTGATAATGTGTTTAATACTTTTGTCAACTATCTTCAATGCTCTTTCCACCTTCATGATATCTTGAAAATATTCCATGATTCATTGTTTCACTGCCATATACACTTGGAATCATTTTTAAATGTTTCACTAACAGATTTTCTCAAATTTAAAAAAAAATTTAAAGTTAGTGTGTTGTTCCGTCATGGAATAAGATGCAAACACACTGTTGCATTTCACGAAATAAATCATGATCCAGACACGCTAGCACTGTAAAAATGGTAAATAGCTAAACTTCCTTTCTATGTAATACTTTTATGAATTCATAGATGTCACTGATGGCATTTTGGAAAGGAAAACCAGTCTTCTTTTCATTGATACATATTGTATACATTCTAGTGCATAATGATGATATTGGTTTGGTGTATTTTTTTTTTGTAAAGTATGTTTTTAAATATGAATGAATACTAAGATATCTCATTGAAGTTTAAAAATGATTATTTGATTGGTTGTATCAATTTTATTAAAGATATAAAATTAAAAATCTTTAAATGATTGCATTTATTGTTTGCCTTTTAATTTTCATGATGTTGATTAATTTAATCATTTCTCATTTGTGTGTCTTATGGCAGAGGCTAAACTCTCTGTATAGTAGTGCCACTTAGTGTAAACTAGAGTAATCAATGGATGCAAGAAGGTTTGTGCATAAAATCCTTATCTAGTGCCTACTCATCCAATATCCCTAGACTAGTTTCTAGCTTGTGCACAAACTTTTTTGCATTCATTGATTAATTACTCTGGCTCGCACTGAATGGTGTTACTAAGTGGAGAGTTTAGCCTCTGTGTAAACAGCTTCTGTAAGCATAAAGACTGGTGATCATATGATGTTATGTGTCTTTTATGAGAATTTAATTTTTTATGAGAATTTAATTATGGTAGGAATGTGAATCCACTGCACTTCTAGCAATAAAAAATATGCCCCCAGATTTGATTATTCTGCAGATATGGTGAATTCGTCTATGTATTATCAAATAGCCATATGTGGTGTTCGGGTCAAATAATGAGTTACTATTGCAGTATCACATTAGTTTTAGGCAATGAATATTATACAAATGGACAGAAAAAACATACTTTTTCACCTTCTCTATGCCATTTATCATAAGTTTTAGTAAGTAATGATAAATAACAGTGCTTAATGAATTTCTACCCTTTGCTGTTCTATTCAAAATTCCCAGACCAGTTTCAAGCCTATGATTTTCATCATTGAGGAAGTTTGAATCTTGGATCATTGCATCTGGATCTTTAAGATCTACTGCACCTTTTTAGCTGCTATCATTTATTATCTATATCATATTATCAAGCTAATGTCCCAAACTGAAAAACGTAATGTTTTCAATCTAAGCCAACTTGCTTATATTATCATACAGATTGAAAATATGTTTTTCAGTTTGGGCTGATCGCTTGATAGTATAATACAGAAATAACGGATAGTAAGTGGAGGGTTGGTGCATTGTTTCCAAGATCCAAAAAATGGGTATATTGTTGCAAGATCCTAAGCTTTTCACCGATGAAAGCCATGCGCTTGAAACTCATCTGGGGATTTTGGATAGCAAGCACAGGGGTAGGGATTTATTAAGCACTGTGCTTGACCCTCATCAGTACTTATTAAAGCTTACAGTAAGAGGCATAGAGAAGGTAAAAAGGGTAATGGTGATAAAACAGCAATATGTAAGCAGAAGTCATGTGATATGTTATGTAATAATTTATTGGTTTATAGATAAGTTTTCCAACACAAATTATCTATAATTATATTCATACTATTGCATTGCATACCATCATAATTAAACTAAATAAAATGTCACTGATCTTTCTACATACATTGCTTGGTCCACCAAAGCAAAATACGGCATCGAATCATCTTGAAAATACTTATGATTTTAATAGATTGGTTCTGCTTTTTTTATGCAACAAATAAATTCATGCAAAATTTTAAAAGATCATTGAAGTTGAGAAAAGAAATGGTTTTTGTTAAAATGAATAATAGCATTAACATAGATTGCCACCAAGAATAATATCGCTTGTTCGTCATTATCATCATCATTTTTAACCTTTATTAATCCATTGTAGGATGATCTTTCCAAGTTTAATCCAGTCTCTCCAATCCATAGCTTCTCTTCCCGACATAACATCAACATATTTCATCCATCTTATATATGATCGCCTTTTAGATCTTTTATAATTTTTTGAGATTCAGTTTAAGATTAATTGTGTATCTATTATTATATTTTCTAGCAATTAATTCTTTCAATGGTGGTCATGATAGCTATTTGTTCTCTCATCCAAGAATATTAATCTTCCAAAACTTTTATTCAATATTATGAGGCAATAAATTGGTCTTGAACTACCAAACATCACATGATCACCATTCCTTATGCTAGCACATCTGTTATTAACAAAGGCAAAACTCTCCATACAGTAGTGCCTCCCTGATTACTCTGGATAGCACTGGGTGGCACTACTGTATGGAGAGTTTTGCTTTTGTAAATTGGTCTTGATTTGTTAGAAATCAAACAAAAAATCATAATTTAAAAATCATATTTGAAACTTTTTAAATATTAAATAAAATAATAATAATGTGAAATATATAATTAGAACAATTACTCTTTTTTTATCGGCTCTTTGTCTAACACTACTGAAAACAGTCAATTAAAATCTTTCTTAAATGAAATTCAGTTCCAAAATTTAAAATCGCATTTATATTTATTAAATTATTTCATAAATTCAGTACTATTTTGTTTGTGTAAGAGCATAATGATTATAATTATCAGTAATTATCGTTTTTCCCTTCTGGCCGTTATATCAAATTTCTTAGAATATTTTTTTCAAAATGAAACATATTTCTTTTTTGGTAATTATTATAGAAATATTTCATAAAAATAATTATAAATATTTAAATAAACTACAAAATTATGCAGGTTTTTTTTGTCTTATTGTTAGAATCAGTGAAAGAAGAGTGTACAAGTTTCTTTATATTCCCAATATCAAAGAATCTATCAAACAAGGACCTTTCAGGTTTATGTTGGCACATCTGAAGTTTTATTTTGTAAACTACTGACATTTTCAGATTTTTTTTAAACCAATAAATTAATATTTATTTTATTTCCAAGTTTACCATAAAAGTGACCAAATAGTGCTAAAGATATTCATAAAAGGTAGTTTGAAGCAGATAGCTAGTAGTATTATCACAATACTCTGTAAAGCACTGATTATAATTATCAAAAAAATAATTGCATTTGTTTCATCTTTCACGATTTAAAGTAAAACAAAATCTGTTTATCATTTGAAATTGATTTTATGAGACTTGTGTTATTATAGTTGCAATTTAAAATATGGCAATTATATGTCTTTTATATCTTATTTCCACAATGAGTTAGCAGAAGGTGTTTAAATGTACTCATAAGAAATATCATACTGTTTGGTTTAGTGCAGTAGTATCATGGTGAATTCAAGAGCTAAAGATCTTGGAATCACAACTCAACTGTATTCTTATAGGTGCTCGATTGTCATGTGCTTCTAAGTGGTTAGTATTTGGCACATCTGATGAAGGAAAATCCTTTAAGACTGGGTCTGTAAACTTGTATAGCCATAATTTACAAGTCAGAATATGGCTATTCTGTGCAGCCTTTTATAACCTGTTTTCATAATCAGCTAATAGAAAGTGTGAAAATGCATTTATTCATTCATTATTATCTTTCTCTTCATAGTAATATTATTCTAAAACATCAGTTATTGGAGATCACAAAAATATCTGTCCTCTAGAACGACTTATCTAAGTTTTGTTAAACTGTTCATGCATATTCATTATTGTGATGATGAAATCCAATCCTATTGAGGACATCCATAATGTATGCTGCAAGGCCTGTTTTAATATCAAATCACAAATATCTATTCTTCCAAGTTATCCAAAACTTCTTTCACTCATATTGCATTTTTTTCTTAATGTTCTTTTTACCATGCTTTTTTTAATTGATGGCAGCTTTTGACTGGCTAACAGACTTCAGATGTTTTGAAATCTGTCACCAACTTCTTTTTAATTATAAGCTAGTGATATTTTTTACTACAAACTAATCATTTTTTAAGACAAATATCATTAATCATTTTTTTAAGACAAATATCATTAGTTTGTAATGTCAAATGAGGCTGGTAAAAGATTTTTTTAGAAAATCTGAAGAAGGCTGCAAGTCAGTCGAAACTGGCATATAGTGACAAGTGCTTTAAAAAAATTTTTTTTTTTTTGGTAAGTATAAATCTCCATTCTCCATGATTGGCTAATAAAAATAACTCATATTTGATTAGATAAGTGTTTAAATTTAGAGATGATCTAATTTATTGGAAAATTGTGTAGTGCTCAGAAAGATTGACAGTATTAGAAAAGAATGGACTGCTAATGAAATGGACCAACTCCATCATGCTAACAATAAATATATTTATTTTCAATCAGCTTAAAGAACAAGTATTATAGATCAACCGGGAGAAATGTTATTCATATGACCACCAGAAATCAACAGGATAGAGATCTATCTAATAAGAAGAAGAATATTAGAATACAGATTAAGTCACATGGATGTAGATTTCCTGCTCTTTGCTTACTTTTTTAGAAAAAAGATTATACGCACACACATTATAATATTTAATAAGTAATTTTTTAATAGCTATTTGGCTAAATAAAATAATTTTATGTACTTCTAGATATATATATTAAATGTCGAAGATGCGTTTACATTCTCAAACAATGGACTTCACTCTGATTGTGTTGACTGGTCTCATTTGAGATCAATATGTAATTGTCCTTCCTTTTGTAATGATTCTTATGGTTTGTGAATAAAATTTCCTTTTGAAAGATAAACTTCACTATCGACAAAAATAATATTTTTTAAAATGCAAAATAAACTTTAATTCTTTCTTAGCGATGAAGAAACCTTATTTTTAAAATGTTCAGGGAGGTAATCCTTCTTTAATATTGAACTGAAGAAATTTTAAAAGCTTTTAAAAATATGACTTTTAAACATATAGGCCATGTGACTTAGCAGTTCTTATGGCTTCCAGTTTTTCTTATCTAATTAAACAACAGATTAAGAAGGCAAAATCCAATGCTTTCAATGGATTCTACTTCAGTTCTTACATCTGACAAGTTTAGCTAAAAGATGAGAGGAAAATCTTTAGATTAAGCTCAAAATGAAATTGTCAAGATGTTTTTTTATTATTATTTTAATGTTAGTTCTCTCTGAAAAAAGAGAAAAATATAAAGTTCCTTCTTTTTGAGAGTTGCAGTGCGGACCAGAAACTGCCCAACAGCTGCACACCTCATGAGTAAAATAGAGGGGGTGGGGACTTCGTGAAAAAAAAAATGAAGAAAAACATTGAAGTCTTAAAACACATAATGACTAAAGTTACAAACAGCTACAAATAAATAAAATACGAACGTAAAATTAAATGAGAGAAAACAGATATTAGCAGAACAGATTAAAGAGTTTAAAATTGAATTTTTAAAATTTTTCAAAAATTCCATGTAAATAAAGTATTAACACACTCAAAATAAAAATTCAATTAAAACTGTCTGAAATATTACAAATAGAATTATTAATCATTATATATATATAAAGGAAATCAGCTATATTCTCTGCATGGCAGTAATGCTGATGCTAAAAATAGTAGATCCCGGTGAAAAGTGACTAGTTGCTTCGCCAAGCTATCTGCAGCGCCATCTATGCATCAACATGTGTTATGTAGCAACATAATTTAGATATTTAACACAAAACATTTATGGTATTGTCTTGTGTGGATCATGAATTGTGACGTGAAATTTTACAGTACATTTCATGCCATCTTCACAGATCTCTCTGCTTCACGAAATCTTGCAAACCACTTCAAAATATTCTTAAAATGGCTTTACTGCCACATACAGTTTGAATCATTTCAGATATTTTAATGACATGTTTGCCCAATTTTAAAAAAATCTTTAATGTTAACTTATTGTTCCATTGGAGTTGGAGTATGAAACACTGTTGTACTCATGTTGAAGCTCATGATGCAGACACTCTAAGACCTTAAAACTTATATAACGAGCAACTAATCTTTGTCCCTACATAATAAAAGCATAGATTCACAGTTGGCATGGCAAGAAGAGAAAGAACCAATCACTTTTTCACTACAATACGCTGTGTATATGCTGACAATGGTTACATTATCGTGAAAAAAAATATGTAAGTATAATAAGATAAAAAATGTCTGAATATATCTGAAGAATAGATTAATAGTATTGGAGATGGTAACATCACTTCTGTGTTTTTAATAATTTCTGTTCAAGAGGCAGGATGAGTTACTATGGATACATCGCACTATTTGATCACCATCATTGCCTGTTAATTTCATTATTTTAATGTTTAGAGCTATCTTATAAACCTTTGTGATAGTTTCACACCATCTAAACACCTAACAGCATCATAAAGATGATTGTAGATTATATTGGCAAGATGATATGTTCAGGAAGGTGGCAGAATATGTGTTGGTATAATTACCTGTATTCTAGGGTTCGTCATGTTTACATGACATCATCAAATAGAGATGTTGAATGGCTTTAATGCTGAGGAATTCATAAAAAGTTCAAATACTGGAAGTGCCATTGGTCCAGGGTCTGACATTTTTCCACTGTACTAAACCATGCAAGGCAGTTCAGGATTCATAAATTCAAGCACCATAAGAGTCAGCACTAGAGCTGCAATATATGAATTGGGTTAGTGCCTGAATCTGCCTCTACTACTGCACTAAACCACACAGGTCATTTCATTTATTAGTTATAGATGGTATATGGTACTTAACTGTCATCTAAATCCTGTCTACTCTTTTAATTGTGCAAAATCTAAGTATTTCTTAGCACAAAGTTGAAATGATGACTGGTTATAAATATAACTCAATTGAAATTACCAAGTTTTTTTGTAGTAGAAAGACAAATCTTGATAGAAGAATAGTGACAATAAAGATGAGGGGTTTGTTCAATGTGTGTGTGCATTCTTCTCTAATTTCGAGACAATGTACAACTAATGAGAATCGAAGAAACATTTTTCAAAATGATGAATGAAACAATTTATTTTAGGTACAACTAAAGGTAGTGATTTAATCAGCAGTATCCAAATACTGAACCATAAAAATATATCTTACGATATTAAAATTCAATATCTCATCTCGTCTAATTCTTGTTAAATTAATTAACTGAAGAGTCATCCTAAATCCACTTTACACCTGGAAACTTCAACATCAGCTTCCTCTAGGAATCAACTTTACTAATTAAATATTAAAATACACAGATTAGGTATGCATTTCAATTCCTTTACAATCCACTAAATTTGGAATATCCAATTCCAACTGTGATTTGCCGCTTTATCCTACTTTAACTTAATAATCGGAAATAAACTCTTATTCCTTTCCTCCTAGATATTTTCTCCATTTTATGCCTATGTCAACTATGCTCTTGTTAAACATGAACTCTCTTAATTAAATTAATTATTATATATAAGATAGCCATTTTTTAAAATTAAAATAATTTATATTAGTTAAAAAATTAAAGTAAATGGTAGTTGTGGAAATAGTGTACTCCCACCACTAGAGGCACTGTTTCTGCATAAACACGCAGAAGTATCCACAGTAGGGGCCAAAAGCAGCAATGCTTGTTCCACCTGCTAGGTGGTGCTGTTCAACATGCGTAAGCACAGAAACATTCTACCAGCTAGCTGGCACCAAAGCTGCCCACTTGGTGGTGCCTCTAGCGGTGGGAGTACCCTATTTCCACAACTACCAAATAATATTCCAAGTTTATTTTTATTTGTGGTCAGTGATGTTTAGGTGTGGTGCGGCTGATGAAGAATATCCACCCGAAATCGATTTCATGAATCTTGTATAAAATATTATATAACATTTTATTTTTGTCCTTCATGATTTAAAGCAAAGGTAAAATGACAGATTTTGGAACTTTAGATTCATGGGGTTACAACCCAGCTTTTCCACTTCCATAACTCAAACTTTGTATAAACTCCTGAATAATAAATCATTTGATTATTGAAGTTTTTTTTTTGGTTTAATATCATAATATAATGATGGAGTCTGGAGTTCAAAGGCCTTGGATCTCCGTTCTACCACTTCCACTGCTCAAGCTTAAAATATTCACATATATATCTTATTTTCATGATAAGCCAATAGAGAGCACTTAAATCTATTTGTAATAATAATGCTCTGTATAGTTTTGGAATGGTAACATGATGGCCTCGAAGTGATAAACATCTCAGAATGGTATATGAGTTATGCTATTACTGCTGCTGAATTGTCACATGATCTTCTGAGTAATTGACCATCTAATTATTTTTATAGACCAATATTAAAAAATATAACTGTAATGTATTAATTACTTAATTGGTTTTATTAATAATACACAATTATGTAATTAGTGCTTATAAAGTCCTTGTATAGTCTGAATTTCTAATAATATCACTTCTTTACGGTGTATGAATAATCTGTGAAATACAATGATGAGCAAATTTGTTAAACGTTTATTTTTGTTAAGATGTACTTAAAACTACTACACATTGAAACAAGTAAATCCTTTCTTTAATCATAACTTTTGATGTCACATTTTTGGAAACATATGAATGAAGATTTCTGAAAACCCAATTGATCCTCATGATGCATTGCAATTCAGATTTAAAGTTCTTGTTAGAACTAGAGATAATCTCTAGTTTAATAAATGATTAGTAAAAATTATTAATGTAATTATTTGAAGTGAATGATGTCACAATTGTAAATGCAGAAAGCGTAACACTTGCAATGTATAATAATTAACTTTTATTATATAGACGATTATTAACTATCGTGTTCAAAAAAATAATATATATATAATTTATAAAAAAAAAACATTTAAATTAATAAATAATAATACATTAAAAGTTATATTTTTTTTTTCTTCAGGCACAATTTTGATTGCAAAATTAAACTTGAAATAAAAGTATTGGATATCAGTAAATTAATTATTTAAATTATGCAGTAGCGGGGTTAACATATGGTAATGATGCATTATGTGTTAGTAAAGGGGTATTAGATTATTTAGAAAAAGTTCAAAGGGAAGTAAGAAGACATGCATTGGATGCAGAAGTATGGACAGCAAGGGAGGCAATTCAAGGAGAAATGCGATGGTCAAGTTTTCATATGAGAGATGCAAAAAGTAAAATGAAAATGTTTGGTAGATTGCAGTTTATGGATAATAAAAGAATAGCCAAAATAGTTTTTAATTGGGTTATGAGTAAAGGGCAGGTAACAAGATGGGTGAAAAAGGTAATGCAGTATGCAAAAGATTTGTCTAAAGAATTTATATCAGTATATTTGTACAAAAGATGGGATGATTGTGTTAAGAGGATTGTTGAGTGTTATAATAGTAAGGAATGGGATAAAAGAATAGATTTATTAATAAAGAATAGGGAGTTAGAGAGATGGAGAAATAGTATGGAGAATAAAAAGAGTTTAAATATATATAGAAATAAACAATATTAGGTGCGCGTTAATATATGATAATAGTAAGGAAAGTAGTTTATTATTTAAGGCTTGAACGGGATCTTTAGCAACAAGAGAATATACATGTAAATGGAAAAATATGGGTGATTTATTTTGTAAATTATGTAAGGAAGGAATGGAAAATATTAGGTATTTGTTAATTGAATGTAAATGTTTGAAAACAGAAAGGGTGCATATAATGAAGTTATGGAAGAATATATATGAAAAAAGTGATTATACAGAAAGTGAATTATTAGTTTTTATGCTGGATTTGGGCAAAGATAAGGGAGATTTAGGTATTAAGGCTATAGAGTTGACAAAGATTATGTTGTGGAAATGGGATGGAGCAGAATATGGGAAAACTTAGAGTGGGGAATGGAAAATGAAGTGGCTAACAGGTTTATCTGGGCATAATTGCTGAGATATTCTTGACTTCGTTTAAGGAGAAGCTACAGTACATCAAGAGATTCTTGACTTCTTTAAGGAAAAGCTACAGTACATCACATCACATAACAACCAAAATTTTGATTGAAGAAAAAATATTTTTTAGTTTTTAGTGCATTATTTCTCGTAAGTCATTTTATAAAATAAATTTTTAGAAGAGGATATTTTCTAATCAGTGGTGCCATATTTGTAGTAAATCATTTATAATAATTTTTTTTATATTTATAAATATAGCATTTTTTAAAAAAGCTAGTTTTAGTTAAATAATTAGAGAAATTAAGATGGCATCCTTCGTTTCTTTTTCTCTCTATTTTAAATAATTATTAGTGTCGTGAAATTTAATAAAAGTGTATTTTTAAATAATATATCACCATCTATTGCACATCACTGAAGAATGTACCGAACCAGCATCTGTGCAGTTTAAGTAATCCGTTAATTTATAAGATTTTCACCAAACAAACAGAATTTATGTTAAATAAAAGTGTGTAAAAATTAATACTTTCTTAAATAGCAATACATATTTAAATACAATTATTATATATATATAGATGAGTATCAAACTATAATAGCTCTTTTGAGTAAACAGTAACATGACATAAATAATACTATAGCAAAAATTGTTATATAGTACAGATGTTAAAACATATAATAGTTTTCTTTTCATTATCAATGTTTAATGAAAACTATATCATTTTTTCCATTGACATAAAAAAATTAATTGACATTAATTATTCAATCTCCCCATACTATTAAAACATATGAATAAATACATAGGAAAAAGATAATAATTTCCGAAATGTATTTCCGGCAGAAACATTCTTTCATTAGTATATCGCTACCACCCTCACATATCTTTATCATCACAGTTAAGTATTTATCCATATAATATTACTTTAATTCAATTGCAGTGCAAAATTTTCTGAATAGACTCAAATGAGATCATGCCAGATAAATATATTAATTATTATAAATAATAACTTTTATTAAACTATAGATTGTTACTTATAAAGTGAATTAAAAATTAATATATTCATTAATAAATTTCAGTATGAATATTATTCAATTAACACTTTCTCTTTTTTTATATATGTGATATCTTAGACATACCAAAAACATTTAATCTTACCATACATCTAAAAGACATGGATAAAAATGTATGATAAGAACACATGATCCCAAGATGCATTTTTGGAAAACCCATGCCTCAACTGTTGGTCAAATCTTTACCCTTACATATCACAATTTTTATCATAGAAAATTATTGTAATTCAATTTTCAAGTGCAGTATTACTCAAATACACTAATTTGACAATATCATTGATTGACTTTATATATTTATATTCATAAGTGCATGAGAAATTGAAAGTTTTTGATATATCTAAGAGACCATGCATGATTAAAAAAAGGGAAGGAGAAATTAAATGAATAATATCTGTGTTTGAATTTATTATTCAATATATTAATTTTCTATTATATTTAAAGTGACTATCTAGGCCAAGAGTATGTTCGAGAAATGTCGCACTCGAAAATTCTCTTGTAGTAATAGGCAGGAACATGTGCATTAACAAATTAATTCTAAAACTAGATTTCTTTAACCCTTATTTCATGAAAGAAAGTTAGCTTTTAAAACATTGAATGAATAATAATAAAAATCAGGTGCCGATTTAGTTTGTGCTCACGGCCATTTTGAAATCTTAAAATCCATCACTCACACATCCAACTGATAAATGACATAAATATTGAATAAAAGTACTTTTAATTCATATTTTAGAAATTATAAGCTAGCAAAAATAATATGCTTTATTTTATTAGAGTTTTTTTTTTAAATTTACCTTCATAAAATATTTGAAATATGACTGCACAAAACCCAGAGCATGCAAAAGTGGGGGGGGGGGGGTTTGACTGATATGAAGTATCATCCAAAAAATGCAGAAATCTGATCAAACCAAGCTTATAATTTCCAAATATTAAAAGATTATAACTTCTAAAATACGATTTATACTATATGCTTATAATTTCTAAAATATGAATTTAAAGTACTTTTATTCAATATTTATGTCATTTATTGGTTGGATGTGTCAGCGGTGGTTTTGGCTGGTCTTTAGATTTCAAAGTGGCCATGAACACAAACTAAATTGACACCAAAAATCAAGTGTTAAAAATATATAATTGTTTGTTGAATTAATCTCTTAATATACTGATGCAAATAGACTGTTATTAATTCAAACATTATTAATTCAAAAACTTCTATTATATAAAAAAAAAAAAAAATGTGCTGATCTGTATTTTAAAATATCATATTACTCCCGGTAATATTAAAATTTTTGCAGCATACAAAAAATATTTCAATATATTTAAATTCTCAACAGAATTTGGGCTTATAATAAGGGGAGGGGGGGGGTATTGCTTAAATCTGAAAATTTCACAAAATCTAAAAAATCTCTTTTGAATCACAGATTTTGAAATAGTTTTGCAATATTCAAATTCAACAATTCTTAAAATAGACTGCCCTTTCATTCACCAATGAGTTGTTTGGAACTGGATTTCAACAAGACAGGAGTATTGGTTGGCAAAGATTGCATATTTAAGCAACCCTTTTGAGGAATCCTCCACCCTTCTACACAAATGGAGTAGCCTAGAAAATGTCTAAAAATGGCCTGTCTCACATAATCTGGCTAGGTTGGCACACCTGGCAGATTATTATAATTCTTACAAGCATCCAACCAAACGATGATTATCATCATTAGATATATATGTTAACTCTTCTTAATAATCGTTGATTAGACTCTGCATAATATGTTGTCGACTCCAAAGGTTCAGGCACTCAAACTTTTTATAAACTCCAGAGCAATAAAATCGTTCAATTTTTTTATATTTACTAGTCTAAACATTATTATACTTAGTTTAGTCCAGATAAAGACCTCAAATTTAATTAAAGATCATTATACCTTTTCTTATAAATACAACCACATGATATTATTAACTCCACCTTTTTTCCTCTACATAAGCATAATATCTTAGATATACTTTAAAACTTTTATTTCACTCAGTATTAAATAAAAACATGGAGGGGAGGGATGATTTTTAAGATGCACTTCTGGTTGAACTAGCATCTTCACACTTGACCCAAGTTGTAAATTCTCTTGACTACCATTAGAGTCATTATTTATCTATAGTAATTTGCAATATTCATTTACCAATACTGTTGTTCTTAAAATCATTTGAATGATTGATTAATCCGAAGTAAGATCATCATTAGATAAAATTACCGCATAAATTATGTTTCTGTTCTCACTTCTATCTGTGTTTTTAAGGATTTTGATTAATGTATTTTAATAAAATAAGAGCAGCTCTCTATTCTAGTGCCATCTATAGTGAAAAAGAGTAGTCACTGATTTCCAGACTATAGTATATTTAACTCATTATTCCCAGATTGATTTCTGGTTTTTGTCTTTGTTATTGAGAACTTAGGATTCAAAGTTAGAAGAAATACAATTGTGCATCTAACAACCGACTTTTTACTTAATTTTCACTGTTGAAATTAAAAATTCAAAATATCGATTTTGAACCGAAGCCAATAAACAGTTCTTGGATTATTACATACTATGTAAGTACAGGAGTACATAACTGTGTGCAGTTAATAAAAAAATAAGAGTACTAAAATATATAGTAACTGACTTGGAGTCAAACGTACATAACTTTCAAGCAGGTTATCTTGGGTTCAAAATCTTAGGGAGTTTTTAGTTTTCAAGCTTTTAGCTCAAGCAGTAAAAATTGATTTTAAAGTGGTTACTAGATGCATAGCTGAATAGCTTCAAGCTATGAAGCTGAGTCTCACTTATGAAGGCATAAGACAGAAGCTGGCCTAGAAATGAGGATTTAAATGCTCTACCATCTGGTAATCATTGTTACTCAATTTTTCTATAGATGGCACTGGAGTGGATGGTCGATCTTATTTTACTACTTATTGGTGTAGGGTAAAGAATTAAATGATTCATTATATTTAATATATCTTGTGGTTACAACATTCAGTATATGTTATTTAAAGGATAAAAGGATACACTTATTTTATCTATAAAAGAACAAAAGAATATGCTTTATGTAAGGAAGAAATTGCCAATGAGACTATTAGAAAATATCAGACCATTTTTATTCTCTGTAAGCCCATTTTAGAAAATCTGCTAAGAATCTAAATCTATTGTAACTAGATAAGAACAATAGAATAAAAGCAATTAACAAATCTAGAGACATTTAGATAGATACCCATAAGGTGAAGGTAGCATTAAAACTTGGTTTTGGATTTAGCCTAGTAAGCTATTGGAATGCCCTCTAGTGTGGGATAGAATGGCAAACTGGAATTCAAAGTGCATAGAATGTGTCATAACTGTCATTTCTGATCTTTGCAACTTCTTACGAATCACCAAGTAACAAACCATGCATTTGAAGCATAGTGATGAATGATAATTACCATCAGTAAGAGAAAAAGAACAGAGAGATGGCCAATTATCAACAGATCATATATAAATAATAAACATAATACCAGCAATGATATTAAGATAAATATTCACTAAGAAAAAATCATTATTCTCATTACATATATCATCTTTTTTTTTCTATGTTTGGAAAGTTAAAATATGATTTTAGGATGTTTTTCATTTGTAAACTTACATTTCTAACAAATCGCGTTCAATTTATTGAATTCTAATATAGTTTAAATACTAAATTCAAATAGAGATCATTTACAAAAATTTCCACTAGGGAAAATAATTAAAATGTCAATCTATTAAAAGGTTAATATATAATTATTATACTGCTTTCATTATTTAAAAACCTGAAAGTTAAAAACTTCAACTCAAAACTTCCAAATGTGAGAATGTTTAAATTATGATTTTAATAGCAGTTATATTCACCTTACTCCAGAGCCATCTACTGTAAACTTGAGTAATCATTTATATTCTCATTTCCAGAACCTATTTCTAACTTTTTAACCTTTATCTGTGAAGATTTAGGATTGAAAACTCATGCATTTTGCAACTTTAATTCCATTATACTATCAAGCCAATAACTTAAATTTCAAAAAACTTGTAATGTTTAAATTTAAGCCAACTTGTCTGTAATAGATTTGACACCAAGGTTAGCCATTATATATATTTAATATCCTCAATTTTATACTAATTCTTATTCGTTGGTTACATTGTCCAAAAACTATTTAAACATCGTATGATTTTCTCATATGCTGAAAATAAGCTGAGAAAACCGTAATGATGTTTTATTGATTTAATGTGTAGATTACGTGTGACTTGGTCACCTGCAGTCATTGAATATAATTTCTTAGAATAAACTTCTTTTAGAAAGAAATTGATCCGAAAAGGTTATCAACATGCGATTTATGAACAGTTCTATAGCCCATAATTATTTAGAACAGTTTCTTAAGCTTAAATAAGTTTAGAAAGAATATAGAAATTATATTGTATGTATGCCTAAACTTATCAAATTCTGAAAACAAAATCTAGAATATGTACTCAGTGTATCTCAGTAAAAAAAAATTACTGATACAGAATTAAACACAAGGTATTATTTATTGATTCCCCCCTCCCCCTCTTTGTATTTGTAATTCAAATTTGCATATGTTTGTTAATCTGCGTATTGACATGCTTTTGTTTTTATAATTTAATGCTAAGTGCACTTTTCGTGAAGAAAGCTAAGTTTATGGTGAACTTCACCGAAAGTGCACTTAGCGTTAAGTTATAAAGAAAAAAGAACCAAGTCACTTTGATATGCAGATGAACAAATGTTTGCAAATGTGTACTATTCATGTTTTGTTTTTCCTATTGATCATTCAAAATAGTTTCTTGGTGAAAAATAAATAAATAAAAAGCTCTGCTAATCTGCTCTAACAAGCTTTATTGATAAATGCCAGCTAAACAAAGCATTTTAAAATCTCTATCTTGAAAACCACTCCCTAACCTCAGACCAATGGTTTCATGCTTTGGTACTCCTTAGTGAGGTGCTAGGATAGTTTCAGACACTAGATCTAAAAATACCACACCAAAGCCAGCATTTATCTAAAAGTTAGCCATTAAGCAGAAAATCTATTTAATAGTTGAAATCTGCTTAATAGTTAACTTTTAGATAAATGTTGGCTCTGGCTTGGTATTTTTAGATCTAGTGCCTGAAACTATCCTATCACCTCACTGAGGAGTGCTAATGCATGAAATCATTGATTTGAGGTTAGGGAGTGGTTTTCAAGATGGAGATTTTTAAATGCTTTGTTTAGCTGGCATTTATCTTTTAAAGCTTGTTAGAGCAAATTAGCAGAGCTCTTTATTTTTATTTACAAGCTTAAAAATTGAGTCATGTGATTGATATATGACTTTGATTTTTTTATCTCTTCGTGCCTAGTCAAACTGAAACAATCCTTCAAATCCTCCATTAAAATCATCACTAGAAACATTGTTGCAAGTTTCTGGATAAATGATCAACTTTAACTTTTTAGAAACATCCAAAAGTCAGTGTGATTTAAATCATGAAAATAAGATGAATATATCTCAATGTTTTATATACTATGGGGATGAGGTAGAGTTCATTTGGAAATGTCAAATTAAATTTGAACCAAAATAGCTTAAACTATCAGTTCTACAAATCACATCAAACAGCAACATCTAATGTCCATTGACCAAATCATTAGGAATGGCAATAAGGATATCACTATCCACTTTTATTACAGCAGTTATCTTCATCTTACTTTAGAGCCATCTATTGTAAGACTGCGTAATTACTGAAAGTCATGGAAATTTTATACCATTTCACCTTCTAGCATCGTAAGATTAAAATAAATGATTTTTGAGTGGATGAAAAGAATTGCTTTTGGAAACCTATGACATGCATAATTGTATATGTAGGTAATCTATTTCTATTACTTTACAGAGGGAGACAGTTGCCAATAGTAGAGCCCAACAAAAACAGTTCTTAAAGTAGAAGTACTACATCATTATCATCACACTAAAAAGAAGTACAGTCTAATATCTTGGTCAAATTATTAATACAGATAGAATCATGATGAATATAAGTAATTATATAATTAACGTAATATCAAAAGGAAATTTCTCTATGTGCTTGAAGTGTGTTTTATCAGTCTTTACTTATATATGTGAGATGTATGTTACTAGTAATAAGGAATCAGAAGTGAAATATATATATATCAGAGAACAAGCACTCACTAACACCATCGAAAGAATTATGAGACTAAAATGGGTCTATGCTGAACATATTACTAGTAAAAATGCTAATAGGTGGACAATTGTAATCTTAAACTGAATCCCAATAGATTGGAAGAGACTATATGTGAGAGAATTGGATGAAACAAAGAAGTTTGTTGGCGTGTGTGAAGAAAAGAGGCTGTGAGTTTGAGAATCTGGATTAATTTTGGTGAGACCATCACGGAATTGATCGATGATGGTTGAAAATGATGATCCATCATTTTCAGTCCACTTATCTTTAAGTTTAAACCAGTTTGATCTAACCATAACTTCATCATAGTCTGTCCCCCCCCCCGCATGATTTGGCATAGTGGAAGAATAGTTGGCCTTGGAGAATCAAGATATATCAATCACAACCCAGGTGCTGAACTTTTTATGAACTTTTCATTGACAAACTATTTAATTTTTCCAAAAACTTGATAATCATATACCATCTTTCATGTGACATTTTTTCTAGCCATATGTTCAATCCAACTCTATTTCAATATTTTAGAATTAAGTCTAGCATATGATAACAAAATTTGACTTAGAGCTCTCATAAAAAATACAACTACTAGTTACTCTGATGCACAGGTACATTTCATATATGATAATTACAGATTAATTAAATGGAACACTTTGGTGTTCAAATACCATAAGACTTTCCAAGCCATTGTGCATATAATTTATTTTTATTTATATTGTAGTAATCTTATCCTGTGATTTCTTTTACTCTCTTTTCCATAGAGTAATTAGATTTAATCTTTTTTTAAGATTAACTATATATATTGGTGTTTTCCTGAAGGCTTCTGATGATGGTGTTCTAGTTGTATTTTTATATTGGACTATTTCCATAATCTAATCTGAGTATTGAATGTCTTTAGAAAAATTTTTAACTTTATTTAAATATTCCAAATACTTTCAACTGTTAGTAATAGCATATCTACAAAGTCTAAACTTGAAATGCTGAAAAGAAAAAACTGCATCTATGAAATACAATGTGAATGTGGAAGAACATATATTGGTGAGACCAGTCATCCCATTGAAAAGCACTTGCAAGAGACACAAACTGATGATTAGAAGAGAAAATAGATATATTTAAGATAGCAGACCATGTATGTGCCAATGAACATATGTTCAATTGGGAAAATACAAAAATATTTGATAGAGAAGAAAATGTACAAAGAAGAAAATTTAAAGAAGCTGCTCTCACATGACAGTCGCAAAAAAATACCATAAGTCAACCATGTATGGAAACCATTAATCAACTTTGCTCTTAGGAAAAAGTGGAGAAATCAGGAGGAACCTCATTAATAAGTACTACTGACTGTTGCCTTTGGCAGGATGGCTCAGTTGGTTAGAGCATTACCTTAAAATTCAATACTAATCTAAGAGTCCAGGTTCGAATCCCATGTTAGTACTGTCACTGGTCAGGCCAGCAAACCTGAAGAAGAGGGGAGAATAATACCTCTCGAAACATTGTGCATATGCTAATCTGTTTGATGTGCTATTTCTAACAGTTCAATGTATTTGGAATATCTAAATAAAGTTAATTTTTTCTAAAGACATTCAATACTCATTTTAGATGATGGAAATAGTCCAATATAAAAATACAAATAACTGTTAATAGTTTGTTTTATATTTTCAGTCATTCCCCAGTATGACTCTTGGTATGTTAATTTGAAATTACTTTTACCTCCAGTAGACTGAAAATTGTTTATACTCCGAATGTTTTTTGCTATTCTTGTTAAATTTAAAATTATCCTTAAAAAGCAGAATTTTTTTTTTTAATACTTTTAAAATGCATGATTTTTTTTTAAAAAAAATAAAAGCTTCTGGTCATCTAAGCACTTATATCCTGGAGTTATTCAACATCAGCGGCTCTAAGTTAATATTTTTTATTAATTATTCCTTAGACTAGAAATTATCCACTTAATGATTAATATTTCTATAGGGTAATATTCACAGCACCACTCTCACGCAAGATAGAGACTGGTTTCTATCCACTTTTAATGCCTTGTGGATGATTAAAAGTGGTTAGAAACCAGTCACTACCTTGTACAAATTACATTATAGAAATATTATTCATTAAGTAGATGATCTTTAGTCTATTGAATGACTAATAAAAATTATTAATATACTTCCATCAAGTGGTGTGTGTCAAAGTTGTGAGGGCAATAAGTTTGACACATCAATTAAACTGCAGTAATTCCCTATCTATATATATATATACTGAATAGTGATAAAGATAGATATAAAAGGTTGTGATTTGAACCAACTGGTGACTGCTGGTTCAGCATGAAGTATACATCTTGGAGATCATCTTTTTCACATTTCTTTGGTCTTATGATTACACCCCTTTACAAGGTGTTAAAACTGGATAGAAACCACTCCCTACCTGCTCTCTAAGTTCCTTTAAAATTACGCTCTATTTATTGATGATTTTAAAGATGGGTTTTTGTGAGAATTCAAAAGCAAAACGGTTGTGGAGAAAGTAGTTTATAATGAATGGATTCTGTTAAGTCATTTCAAATTTATTTTTTCCCCAATGCCAAATCGCTTGGTGAATTGTTTGTTACCTATTCTGAATCTACTTTGAAAACGTGATTAAAACTTCAACCTTATATTTGGTAATTTTGTGTAGTTTTTTTATTGTTATCATTTTGTTTTTGTTTTTTTCTCATATGTCATAGCATCAGCTAGGAAGCGAACCCGCTAACCCGGGACAACTGCTTGTAAAGCAGCTGTCGCTGACCTCGACCACCAATGCTTGACAGTTATCATTTTGTTTTGTATTCACGATTATTGCAAAAATATGATTTTTAGTATATTAATTAAAATGCTTCAAAAAATGTAAAACATTTTTAAGGAATAGAACAGGTTAGAATTTGTAATAAAGAAAATGTATTTAAAGCTGAGCGCTTTCAATACTGAGTAGTATGTGACTAAACGAAGTTGAGATCTAGATTTAGAGTTACTTTTGAATATTAAATAATAATTATCATAAAATTGAATTTTCGGGAGTAGATTTACATACTAATGACGAAAGTTATTGCTACAAGCGCTATTCTTTAGAAAGAGTGGCTCCAGAATCCCCCCCCCTCTTTCCATGGCGCGACTATCTCCAGCCACCGACTTCGCCTTCCCTACCCTTCAACTCCCCGCCAACTCTCCCGGAACAAACGACTTCAGCCGCAGAGAGATCAAAGCATTACAAATTCAAATCTGTTCTGTTGTTAAAAATGTTTGGTAAAAAATTTATTCTAGAATTATATATTAATTAAAATTACTTTGCATAGGTATTGATTTAAAATCACAGTAAAAAATTGTACCCTCGTAAGAGTTCGTGCTACTCATAGCAAAACAATTGCTTAACTTTTTTTTTTACATTTGTATCATCTGATTATTGTGAAAAAAAGAAGCTATAGATTAAAAAAACTGGATTAAATTGCAGAAAATATTCTGTTGTGTATTGATAGTAATTGAAAATGATGATCCTATGTATTGTTTTATTTTTATTAATAGTAGCATTACCATTTTTTACTGAAGTTGTTATTTTAGTTTTTTTTTTTAAAAAAATTGAATGGATTTATTGCTTGGGAGTTCATAAGAAATTCGAACGCCGAAAGTGTCGGAACTGGAATCCATTGGATGACTTTATACTCCAGGATTTGAAGCTCTACTACTCAACTAAAATATGTGGGGTTGTTGTTCTAATTATTGCAGTTATTAACGTTTTAATATGAAATATTTTTAGATCGATTCTTAAAAAGAGGGGGGAGATAAAAATCGATTTATTCAGATGAATGGAACTATTATATTCAGCGTCCACTTCATCTATTAACTTCCGGAGCAACTGACCATGCATCGAATTAAATGTAGTCATTGTTGTAATGAAAATTAAAACTGGTTTATACTAGGTAGGAATGTCAAACTTTTAAAAAAAAATTGTATCTGCTTTACACTAAGTTCCTTTCTATTAAAATAGTTTTAAGAAAGTTTTGTTTATTTATGTCTTATAAGAGAAATCAAGATGTGAAAAGGAAAATCACACCTATCACTCGTGAACACATCTAATCAGCTCCCGAGCCTCTCTCCGTTTTAATCCTAGCAAACATTTTCTCGTCAGTAACTGCGAACGCTTCTGTCTTTTATTAACTATGATTTCATTCTTGACAAATCTCGGGGAATATATAAATGTCTGCGAGCATTTGAAATGCATTTAATTTCTGGATAAATTTACCATCTTTTATTTGAAATCTCGCTTTCCGTCAATCTGCAACTCAACTGAAAGTGTATTGAAGTAATTTTTATGTTTTCCTAGAAACTTTTCTAGAGATAGAAAGTGTATATTTTCTTTTTTTCTGTTGTCAGTAAATAATTTGTTGTATTTACAGCTCTAAGACATTAACAGAAGTGCTTCTGTTTGTTTAGAAAGTGTGAAGGACATACTGACTTTTAGGAAATGACTAAATAGTAGGAGGAAATTGAAAAAATGTGGAAAATAAATCAGCAAAACGCCATCAATTACTTACCATATACTGTTTATATATATAATAATAACTAAACGCAACTTTTTCAAAAGTTATACTAAATCTTTTATATTACTGAAATAATAAAAATGTTATTTGGTATAAATAAATAATCGAATAGCTAGTCGCTTGCAATGTCATGTGACGTTCAAGCACCCGGAAGTGATCGTTTGAGCTTGAATCGAGGGATCTTGCCCCTTCGGTTACTCTATCCTTTCGCTAAACAGCAAACGGCAGATATCTAAATGCAAGTTCCTTAACTCATTTAAGTCTATATTTTTTTGCTCCATTTTATTTTTTTACGTGCTATCGAAATTGATTATTGGGGATTATATAAATGACTTTTTTTTTAATGTTACTCTCAACATGCTATGCCCGATTTGATACATGCAGTGGTTAAATGGCAGACTCTGGAACCCATGATCCATGGATCACGGCTTAGCTTTGTCACTTTCTGTGCTCAAACTTATGAATGCCGGAGCAATAAAACTTATTCGATTACTATTATTATTGATATCATATTTATTATGTTTGTTTTAAAATAAACTTTTCGTGTAGTAATTATTTACAAACGAAAATTGTTTGTGAGAGAATCACGACATGTTAATGCATGACAAGTCTAGCGGTTCAAATGTCGATGCTTTCAGGTAACTGGATATTTTCATAAAATCTTAATTTTGACTATCCCAAGGCCATCCTAGCTAGCTCACCAATTGTTGGTTGGTAAAATGATTGCTATTCTTAGACAGAGATAAAACAAAAACCGACATTCTTTTTTGTCTTGTGAATAATATCTTTATTGTAGAGGTGTTTGTTAGTTGCTGTTTTATCTACTTGAGTTTGGGGAATATTTACAAACCGTAGTATTTGAGGCTAAAACTTTGATGAAAAGTAGTCTAGTAATTCGCAGCAATAGGTTCAGAACATTTACATCAACACCATTAGAATTAAGACATATTTCATTACTGCGATGTCACAGTCTGCATCTCATTTTCGGAACCAATTCTTTTCTTTTTCCACCATCTTCTTTCATGTGTCTGGTAGTATAACTAAAATAATTTGAATCTGGTTTGTATGCTTTAAGTGGGTTTTCATTTCTATTTCATTCTTAAATTTATCATTCATTTCTTTTTTTTTTTTTGTCCTTCAATCTTTCACAATTTTTTTTAATTTATTGTTTTTTTAAGAATATGACAGATGCAGTTTGTTTTTATTTCTTCAGTAAGTGTTCTTTTTCATTTTGTATTTTAATATTGCTTAAATATGCTTAAAGTTTCTAATTCTCCATACACATTTTAAACACTTAAATAAAAACGTGAAACAGGGGGGTGATCCCCAAATTGCATTTCTGGCAATCTTCAGTTGGCCCAGGTCACAACTGCTCCTGTGTTTTCATCATTTTTAATCTAATATTTCTCAATATTGAGTTACTACTATTTAATATTTAAATACCACTTTTTTTGCACTATATGAATTGAGAGAATCTTGAATAAAAACAATAAAGATTTGAGGTATTGTGATCTGGACAACTGAAGAGCGCTGCTTCAGTCAGAAATACACCTTGGAGATTATTTTCAGATATTATTATTTGTTTAAAGAGTCTGAAGTAAATTAGAAGTTTTCAATATAATCTGAGTTACTATATATGAGGGGGAAAAGATGAAGTTAAACTAATGGCATCATGTGTTTGTGCTTAATAAAAACAGATTTATTAATCTCTAATTAAATTTAAAAGTTGATGTCTGAGTTAAAACCAGCATGATAATCATTCTCTTAATAATTGATTCGTAATAGTCATAAATGTATATTTATCTAAACAGGATGTTGTTAAATATGGAAGTGCAAGTAATTTGGCACTTGTAGTTTAAATTTGTCTAATTTGATATTTTTGAATTAAAATATCTATCCAATATATCTTTCAAATTTATATTTCTAAATTCTCTTATTATTCGTCTTTGTGGTACTTATGCGTTTTCCTGTCTACCAAGATGGTAGCTCAAAATATACAGATTCAGGAGTGTACAATTTATTTTTTTCATTTTCTATTACCGCATATCTGTTATTTATTAAATTAAAAAAAAATAATAATAACTTCAATTTAAAAAATAAGTAATAAATTTTTGGTAAATTTCATTAAGAAGCTTTAATGAAAAACTTTTTTTACTTATAATGTGGAAGCAGCAAGATGCTCTGAACAGTCATACTTTTAATTTGAAATCTTGTTTACACAGAATATCCATTCATAAAAGAACGTGATTCAGGTATTCCAAAATTCTGTTTTTGACTGCACTCAGATTTATTTACAGCTAGTGTAGAAATTTGATGTCCATTGAATAGGAAAAAGGTCAGATGGATTTGTCTATCAACACCATTGTCAAATTGACAAGACTCTTTTTGCCAAGCAGAAAAATCAATGGGGAGAATATTTCCACAACAGGGGTTATTTGGCAGCTTGTGCAGAGAAACCAATGAGTGTTTCTTTGTAACTATTCCTGGTAGAACAGTGGCTTTTTTATGGATGCAAGAAAACACTTTCATTTACATATTTTATTCATTTTTCTATTAATAAGTTAATACAAAAAAAATAATAATAAATAAAGTGTAAATATTGTAATTAATTTTTCTACAATGATTTTTTTTTTAAACAACTAATTAAAATTTAAATATTAAATAAGATGTTTCCTAGCAGCATTTTAGTAAAGATTTCTTGCAGAACCTGAAACTGTATGTTTATCAAAAATACGAACTGCCATCTTGGTAGACAAGAAAATGCACAAGTATTATAAAATACTACCAATGTTGATTCAAGTTCAGTAAATATTTAAATGTCTTAATTATTATGTTATCTTTTTTTTTTCTCTTCTTCCCTTTTAACCAATGAGCTTTCTAAAAATATTAAGACTTTATATACCAGTTTCTTCACAACTAACAATTTGATTATTATGCTTACCTTACAGATTTAGTTAATGTACCAAACACCAGAGTTTATATTGAAGTCTTGCCTTAGTTAGTGAGTTTATCTGCAGGCTGGAATTTCATCATACATAATTAATTCATCATGTTTTTATTCTTAATCTCTTACAGGCCATCTTGCATCCTTTTATTGCAATATAAGTAATTAATCAAAAGATTTATGAACCAAGAGTTTATAAGGAGTTGAAGCAGTGAACGTGACAATGAGTTAGTATTCATGGGCTTTGTAGACCCCCCCCCACTCTACCATTGAATTAAACAATGAAGTGCAAAAATAATTGGTTTATTCCCCTCGTGAGTTCATAAGAAATTGAAGCAGTGGAAGTGACGAGTTAGAATGACGGTCCATGTATAATGCTCTCTATTCACCACTTATCATTAAACCAAACCATTCAGGACATTGCCGTAATGTATTAATTAAATTATCAGGGGTTTTGCTTTTAATTAATAATTGGGAAAAAATATCCTACAACCATATGATTTAAATATACCTCAATGATTCGGTATTGTGTTAGTTGTAGCATATGAGTGCAATTTTTGAATTTGTACTTTTTCCCTGGTCATTTTGTTAAAGCAGATTATATATAAACTTATGAGGGTGTGTAGGTACAATCACACTTATTTCATGTCTTTTTCGGATGTTGCAACTATGTATGACAAAATTGAAGTTTTAAATATATCTATGAAGTTACGTTGCTCAATGTATGTTGATATTTAATTCACATAAAAAGTGAAATGGTTCTGAGTGAAATCATGGTGGGACATGGTTATCTGACTTCCTGTCCTGATGGATAGTTGCAATGTGATCAAGTTGAGATGAGCAGTGCACTGGTAAAAACCAAAGAGGTTGAAAATATATATAATAGAATAAAAGACACCGGTTAGCATGTTCACCTATCATGCCCATTATTTGGGTTTGAATTTAGACCTGAGTATAACTTAGAAATTTTTTCACTTTAAGAGCTTAAAATTTTTCTTCAGATAACTAGCATATAGCAATCTAGCTAGCCATTCTGTTATTGGTTAGTAATTGGATATTATTAGGTTAAACTGGAAATGGGGAATACTAAAACCCTTTCATGTAATTGACTGACTTGGTTAGACCACTTCTTTATTGTTGAAAAAGCATTTATCCTATGTAATCTATTCAATTTTTTTAAATCTATACACATATAAACCAATAAATATTTAGCATTAAGTGACATCGGCGACATCTATTTTTCCAATTCCAGATGTGATTTGTTTATCACTCAGTTGCAGTTTCGCCAGCTCTTTGAGCTATTTCAAGCTAATCAGATTTCATAAAGAAGGCACTGGGTTTGAACCTTTCATACTCAATGAACATCTTCTACCCTTACTATTCTACTCATCAGTAGCTTGTCTGGCATCAAATACTTCTCTGATGCATACTGCTTCACATGGTTTCAAACTTAGTGAATTTGAATAGCAATGCAATAACTAAAGATACCCATTGTTCACAGAATAGAAAAATTCTATTGCCTTTTACTGAAGGAAGGCCAAATAGCAAGATCTGTTCAATTTACTCATTGTGGCTTATGGAATTGGAAAATTGGTGCCATTATAATCTTCCAATATCTTGAAATAAAAAAGAATAAGATAAGAAAGCTATAAATTTAAAAAGAACAAGTGTCAATAAGTAATTTTCTATCCAAGAGACCAGTAAGAAGTTTATTGACTATTTCACATTTAATGTCAATTTTTTAATTCATCTTGAATCTATCTTCATGACGTATATTATCAACCTTTTTTTAATGTTCTAAACAGATTAATTATCATTCAATCAACAAAATGGAAACATTTTTCAAACCCTAATATAGAAATTAATGCTTTTTTAGTGTTTTTTGAAACTAAATCTCTTTCAGCTTTTTCTGAAAAGTAGCAGAGGTTCTTAATTCTCTTTAACAGACATCATGATTTGTTCATATAAATAGGAAAATGATAACTGAAGTATTATGTATTAATGAAAGAATGTGCCTTTAAATAATTACAGAGTCTCAACATTTAATACGACAAAAAAAGAGTAATGCTAATCTCATGATCACCTTGGGTTATTGCCATCTTAATTTCTTCTGATAATAATATAAAGTGAGATCTGGCAATTTTAAGTGTGCTAATAGCTCTAAACAAGCTTTTTCAATAAATACTGGAAGAGAAAGCATTTAAAATCTCTATCTAGAATTATCCCCAAACCGGTTTCAAGCTGATGGCTCTCCTCAGTGAGGCACTAGGATATTCAGACACTAGATCTAAAATATCAACTCAAGTGCAGCATTTATCTAATACTTAACTATTAAGTTGAAAATCTGAAATTTTCAGACATCTATATATCTACAAATCCAGATACACCATATATTAATAGCTTTAACAATGTAATATTGCCAAAGCCTCAAAAGCAAAACTATAATAATAAGAAAATCAATTCATACTTTACATGACTTAAATTATTATCCTTGTATTACAAATGTAATATAATGAGCTCTAACCAAATTTTTCCATACATTATATTACATTTGTAGTATAAGCTTAATAAGTTAAGTCACATGATGTATGACTTTATTTTTTTACTATTATAGTTTTGCTTTTGAGGTTTTGGCAATGTTATATTGCTAAAGCTATTATTAAATTTCTTTTTCCAATCTAATAGAAAAGCCAACTTGATCTGTAGTTTCTGGATGTTACTGGAGTTAATTAATCAAAGATTCAGAATAACCCATAATCATTGTGTTTCTTAAATGGTATCACCAGTGGTTGACTTATACTGATGTAGACAAACACAAACTATGAACCATACCAATAATGATTGTCATATCTACAGCTGTAGTGGCAAATTTGAAGGACTTAACAATGCTATTAATAATTGTATCTTCTGGTCGGAATCTGTATAGATTCTTCTATGATATTTTGTTAATTTTAAGCTGTCTTTAAAAAAATCATATGTTAATTAAATAAATTTTAAAATATCACTTTAATAATTTATTGAAATTAAATATTTTGCATCAAATATGTCGACGAAAATATGGGATTCTAGAGAAGTTAGTCTAAAAATATACATTTAGTAACATTTTACAAAATAAAAATAACGTTTTCAAACGAAGTGTTGAGTAATTTATGTAGAATTTTAATTTTTGATTTAATGCGTTAAGAATTTATCCCAATTATATTAAATTTGCTCCACTTCAGTTACATTTAAAAATATAAAAAACAACTTTAAATCCATCTTTAGTTTTTTAATCTTTGTTAAACCCCTATCGGTAATTTTGGAATAACATTGTTTATGGCTACATTAGTTATTGTAATGTGAACTTAAGATGAACGTTATTAATTATGTAATTTAATTTTTTTAAACAAAAAAAAAAATTCTGACAGCCTCTTATGTCAAGTTTATTCACTCGTGTGAGAGAGTGCCAATTTTCTGGTGATGAGTCACTTTTGGTTTTAAATTTACTTCTGACAGAAGTTCCGTCTTTATGCTATATTTAATTGTCACACATATTTCTCTGCAATTATATACAAATAGGAACGAATAGTTTATTTAAAATAAAATAAATATGTAAAAAATAAACATTTTCATATGTCATAGCATCAGCCGGGACGCGAACCCACAACCGTCTGTAACCAACTACTTGCTTGCAAGGCGGCTGCGATGACCTCTCGGCTAACAACGCTTGACAAAAATAAACATTTTGGGGAAATAATAGCAATAAATCACCGAACAAACCGGACGCGAACCCACAACCGTCTGTAACCAACTACTTGCTTGCAAGGCGGCTGCGATGACCTCTCGGCTAACAACGCTTGACAAAAATAAACATTTTGGGGAAATAATAGCAATAAATCACCTACTTGCTTGCAAGGCGGCTGCGATGACCTCTCGGCTAACAACGCTTGACAAAAATAAACATTTTGGGGAAATAATAGCAATAAATCACCGAACAAACAAATTAATACTGTATTCTAATAGAAGAGCAGCTCTCCTCTTTATTAAAATATATAGTATTGAACTGGTTTCGGATCTATATTCAAACATCTTGAGTTGGGTTCAAAATTTAGGCCGATTTGAATCTCAGGTGTTTAGATTGAATGATAAAATGAAATTAAAGGTTACTACCGGTGCATGTTAGCATTGTTCCGACTGTGAATCCTAGATCTCATCCATAAAGACAAAAAAGCAGATACCAGTCTGGTGATATGGATTTTAAATGCATCTAGTAATCAGTGATGACCCAAGCTTACACCAGTTGGCACTAGAGTGTAGAATTACTTTTGTATGGAGATGTTGATTAATTATTATTAACTTTTCTAGCTAGAAAATTAAGGGGCCCATAATTAATGCGGAACCGAAGTTACAGAAATATATAATTAACTGGTTTCAGATTTATATAGCTGCTCATGCAAGTTGATTTGGGTTCAAAACCTTAATCTGATTTGCGTTCAGGTTTTTAACTTCACCGTTAAATGAAATTGGAGATTGTTACTGGTTGCATGTTTGCATTCCTTTCAGAGTCATAAGTAAAGGTTAAAACCAGAAATCAATCTGAGGTTAAGAATTTAAATATTAAGTATTTTACATGCATATGGAAATCACTGATTACTTGAATGCAAACTAGATAGCAATAAAATGGAAAGTGTCATTTTAGTTTTTGGAAGTTATTATCATCAATTACCTGGCAAAAGACATTCAGATCTTAATCAAGATCCCCTTCCATATGAATTTAGATTTTTATTCCACCTTTTAAAAGTTCCTAGCCATTACTTTTCATAAGATCATCAAATAATATGTTATTAATTTCATGAGAGCAACATTTGAGCACCCAAGCAACAAGTAGGTTGAAACCATTCGATTTATTTCATCAGACTGGGATTTTTTAAAATTAAATCACTTACATTGCTTTGCTTTTAAAGTTGTGGATTCAGATTTAAAGTTTTAAGATCTATTCTTTGCTAAACAACCTGCCACTTGAATGTCACGTGACCTTCTGAGTAACTAACTTTGCTATTATTTTTTAAGGTCATCAAATAACACTTTTTTCTTCTTTTTATTACTGCTCTCCACACTCCATTTTATATAATTACATTCAATACAAATTTTCCCAATTTCTCTTTATATAATAAAGAATCTGAATAGTATATTGCTCAAGAGGTCATAAGCTTGATCATTGGAAGTGGCTAACTGGATCATGATCCATGAATCTTCAAGAACCAAAGTCTGCCTCTCGTATCATTGACCAAACCACATAAGGGAAATTATTTAAATCATTTATTATTTGGGATTTCATAAGAAGTTTGAGCATTTGAAATGATGGAGGGGAGATACAATTCTTGAACCTTGACCTTCAGAATTTCATCATTCTACTACTGTATCAAATCATGCAAGCATTAAATGAGCCCTTCTGCCCTCTCAACAGTTCATTTCTAATCATATCTTTCAACTTTGTCTTCCACATCTCTTTCTCATCTCTATTTTCCACAGAAAGTAACAAAACTTTTTTCATTAATTTTCATGTATGATGAGTTGCTGCATGAAGTCAATTTAAGTATTCAAGCAAAAGCTGCTGCAATCAAGGGCGTGAACATTAGTGGTAATGTGCCATGGCTTTCTATCTTTTAATGCTATTTATCTTCGTATTTTTATTTGAACTACATTAAAAATCTGGTGTTTGGAGCTAATTTATGAAATATCAAAATGCCTTATATCTTTAAAGATAATCTGTGATTTAGTATATTTTTCTATTGCTTAACATTGTCATATGACAATTATGTTTTTTTATGTATGGTTAGTGCATTTGATTAATCCAGATTATCCCAAAATTTTTATATCCAAATAACTTTATCAGTCAGCTAAAGACATATTCTCATTAGAATGTCATTAAATTGGTAATGGCAGATTTTAACAGTTACTAAAAATTAGAACATCAACTCTAACAGTTTGTACCCAAAGGAAAAAAAAATACTGTATTCTGTCTAAATCTGCATCACTTACTAGTAAATTAAAAATTAGTTGATGGGCTGCCAGGTTCCTTTGAAGATGTTCTTAAATGCTTGCATATCAATACTAATTCTCCAGCCCCTCAGACCTCAAGAACTTTGTGAACTTGATATCAGATTTCAAATCCTATTAAGAGTTTTTATATAGTGATGATCCACTTGCAAGATACGTCTCCTTCCCAATATGGAACCCATCCTGTGGCAAGCTTTATAATAATTATTTAATACTCAGTACTGCTGATAAATTGGATTTGACTGATTGGTTGCTTTGTGCAAAGTACTATACTTCCCACTTGGAAAGGAGCAATAGACCAGAGATTAGTTTTATTTATATAATCTGTTTTTCATAATATTTAGTATTTATATATTGCTTACTAACTTATAAAGATTTGGTTCTAAATTTTGGGGAAAGGGAGAGGAGACTAGATTACATTTAATACAATTTAAACATAATCTAGAGAAAATTTCAAATCATTAATATAATTAGTGCAAATGCTCTATATCAGATATTCGTATTAGTTTAAAATTCATTCAGATGTCTTATTAGATAATTGAATTTACAGTCATTTTTCCTGCTATTGGTGAATTGAAAGGCTGTCAAGTCAGACACCTCCAACTATTTTTATTATCTGTTTTTTTTAGTTCATTCCATGTTATGTTGCTGCCCTGATTGTAATATAAAAAATTATATCTTTCTTTATGAAGTATTATAACTTTATCTTTCTTATTGCACTGCCAAATCTATATAATATTATCATCATCTATGTTTTTTTATTACTTTTTACAATATTTTTTTACAACCCACTATTGATGGTTTCGATTGCCTCGCAATCTTCTTCAGAACTTCAGTAGAAGATTGTTAGAGCAATTGAAACTATCAATAGTGGGTTGTAAAAAAGTATTGTAAAAAGTAATAAAGAACATAGATGATATTAATATTATAGAAAATAATATCCATTCAGTTGGAATTTTAAAGATTATTTAACTTCTCTTTTCTGAACAGAAGCCAATTTTTAGGTAGGTTATCTATAGATTGACTATTTGAAGTGATTATGGAATTATTTAGGAATTTTTCAATTTTCGGAAATATGTCCTATTCAATTCTGGACTTGAACTCTAAATTGCATATTTGGGGACTATGTTCATGATTTCACTTAAGCTTTGATATTTTTTTATTTTTATGAATGTCAAATATATGAATGGTGTATAGTTTAAGATAATGGTGTTTGCCTTGTATGGTTTAGTGCAATGGTAGATTGTCAGACTCTGGAATATTAGGTCCTTGCGTTGATTCCAGTGATAGCTCTCCCATAATCCCAAGCAATGATGTCATTCAATTATTTTTTTATTGTTTATAGTTATGTTGAGAATTAATAAGAAATATTTTTTAAAAATTTAAATAATTAAATTTGCAAATGTTTCGAGATTTTATATTTTGGAAACTACAAATAATAATAACACTTGAACAGTTTATTGCTTGGCAAACTTATAATAAGTTCAAATACCAAAAGATATGAAGCTGAGCTGATTCGTGGACTTTGAATGTTAGAGTAACCCACTTGACCATAGTCCTCAGCCATGTATGATAATTGAATGGTTTTATTGTTCAGAAGTTCTGAAATCTCTTAAAGATTAAGACTACAGTAAGATTTTTGGATGTGGTTGTGTGTATTAGAAGTATGTTATAGTGGTCTTATTAAAAAGCCATTTGATTCTTAGACAATTTTTTGAAAACTAATAAAGACTCTTACTGCTAATTATCATTTACCATTATTTTGTTTAATTCATAGTTCTGTACTTTTCTATCCGTGGATTAATGTGTGATATAATAGTTTACATGTGAAGAGATGCACAAGTGATTTAGTTATAGGCATGATATAACTTATTGTATCATAAATATCTTATATATTGATAAGCAAATATACAATAATTGTGTATGTATGCATATATATGTAATACCTGTGATATTTATGCAAACATACACACATGAAGTGTATATCTAAAAATTTGTTTATATTAAGGTTTATTTTATTAAATTGTGATGACTAAGGAGAAAGGAATTCATCATCATCATCATCCCTGCACACTTTCTTATTTCATCCATCTCACATGTGGTCTCTTTCTGGGTATGTAAATAATTAACTCAGAAATGTTAATTGCACCCAAGTAAATATATTATAGTAAAAATAACTGTATAATTTTTTTGGGGGGAATGATCACATGATCCTGGTAGTTAATCCATATCACATGATTCTCAACTCCAGAGAAACAATAAGGACCAAGAGGATAAGAAATTCAGCTAATGACCTTTCTTGTCTTTTTCTAGAAAAATGGTTCTGACAAACTCAGAGATTTTCACCTCTAGTTTCAATTAGTTGTAGTATGTAGCAATTAAGATGTTAGATAGGTATTTTGAATGTATCCTATGTATTTAAGTGTAACAATTACTTATTAAAATTTATGCCTCTTAATTATTATACCATACTTTATTCTGTTAAAGTGTCTCTCTACTTACATAGTACATTGCAATTCAATACCAAAGATGTTTTCTCTCTTTTCTGTGTAATTGTAATATTCACATAAATGTTCTGAATATTTATATAGAAAAGGTAGTCATACGTAGAGACCCCGATCATTATGAACGGGCTATGATTATGATATGTTATATATCGAAAGCATGCTAAGCTTGAATAAAAGCTAATTTTTTAAAAATGTATGACTATCTTTTCTGTGTAAATGTCCAGAACATTTAGGTGCTTCTTGCATAAATTTTGATGCTTGTCCTCTCTCCAGAAGATTATCAAATTAATGCATCGTCTATCTGGATATAAGATAAACTGATGGACTCTAAGGCTAGAACTTCCAGAAATGATTCTTAACTGTGTAATGTAAAAAAAAAAACTCAGTTCAGTTAACTAATTGATAGTATACTTAACCAATTGCTAGAAATAAATTTCTCCTGAGGAACTTATTTCTAGATTTATATACATGTATTCATATATATATATTTGTTTGGATTACTTTGGTGACACCAAAGAAATATTAATACAAAAAACATTTTTAGGAAAATGAATATGGTTGAGTGGAAAAACAGGTTCAGTTTATGTTATAAAGATCTTGAAAACACTCTAAAGAAGCAGAATATTGATGGCTTTCATTGGGAATATATTATGAAGATAGAAAATGAAGATTAGGCAAAGTATTGAAGTATTTTAAAAACTATAGTTCATTTAATGAAATTAAAAGATAGCATAGAATAATACCAAATCAAAATAATAGCAAACCTTTCTATGTGATAGTGCAAGCTATGTAATCAATCGATGCTCAGAAAGTTTGTGCATTTAAATCCCTATCCAGTGCCTACTCATCCCAATATCCTAAGACTAGTTTATAGCTTATGGCTATCATCAATGAGGAACCTTACATCTGAGACCAATACATCTAGATTTTTGGATCCAATACGTAGCTTGCACTAGATGGCACTATCATATGGAGAATTATTACTATTCTAATAGTTATGCAAGAAAAAAAAATGAGTGATCATCTGATGTTTTAATGATTTAATGTGAAATCAGCTGATTAAAGAATTAACATGTGATATATATTGACATATTAGCCTTCTACTGATTGGTTTTCTTTTTTAGTGCCTTTTCTTCTTCTAGCGATTTAGAATGGTCATTCTTTTTTCTCAAAATATGATTTATTAACATAATATTAATCTTTGAATTTACATGTTACATGTAGTGATATACAAGATTCAAACTATGATTTACAATGCAGAACTTGATTTACCGAGTGAACCGAAAAACCTTGAATTGTATATGCATATATCTTGCCATTCATAGCTTCTCTCATAGTTTACTAAGTAACCTCTGGCCTTAATGGCAACTAGGTAGATCACAGCTGCCAAGAATCACATCATACCCACCATCCAGATGAGAAAGTAAAAACCCGTACTAATCCCTGTAGCGCCCATGTCCTGCCCCCTCCTAAGGACTAGGAACCAGGCCTTGGGATATTTCCAAAGCTCAGACTCTGTCATCCAATGCCCTTACTAATCCCCACAGCATCCAGATCTCCTCCAAAATCCAGGCTTGTGTGACCTTCCACGCACCAGAACCTGCCATCCAGATGGCAGAGATGAGTGGTACAGCAGCCCCGGTTTGAAGTTTAAACCATAGTAGAACTCTCTGGCCTGAGTCACCCAAGCATGAGATTCTCTCATCTTCATAGCTAAGACAAGCAATGCTGCAGCGCTAATCAAAAATGTAAATCTCACATGCTTATATCATATGCCATCTACAGATTATCACATAGTCTAATAGACCAACCTATGAATCATATAGAGAATAAAGAGACTAAAACCACAATGCATCACGTCATCTCCACTGTCCTGAAGATGAGAAAGATGAAACCCGTACTAATCCCCATAGCACTTCATCCCAGCCCCCCCCCCCCGTAAGAACCAGAGTTCAGGCCCCAGGAATCTTCCCAAGTTCCAGATTCTCTCATCTGAAGCCCATACTAAAACCCAATACACCACATCCCAGCGTTTCTCCAAGACCAGGAAGCAAGCCCTGGTAGCTCTCCAAGCAACAGACGCAGTTCTCAAGATCGCAAAGATGAGTGACACAGTGAACTGTTATGGTGATATTGAAATATTTTTTTAATATAGTGATAAATAAGCATTTTATCTAAACATGAAAATATTTTCAATATATATATATATTTCCAGAAGTAAAGTTTTTCAAAAAAAAAAAGTGTGTAGTATATATATGTATGTGTTTTTTTCTTTTAACTGACCATAAATTAAAATTTACTACCATGTTTTTTTGTATGTGAAAAATTGAAGCTTTTAAATTTCTAATTGCAATATTTTTACTTTTATTGGGTCCTTTGCGTTACATCATTTTTAAAAAGAAAAATAATAAATTACGATTATTTTACCAATATTCATATTGGCAATGCCAGCGTATAAAAGATTAATAGAACCAAGGTTATGGTTTTAAAATACAAATAAATCATTTCCTGAGGGGTTTTTTTCTCCCGTCTTTTTACATATGAGTTTTTTTTAAAAAAGTTTATTTTTGATGTGCCAATTTTCTTTTTTATGATTTAAATTTACAAATTGTATCAATGTCGTTAAATGACTTTGTTTTGGTGTTTTTATATTTTTTTAAAAATTCACATGACGTTATAACGGGTTAATAATATATACTACAAACACCTTGGTCAGATTACTAATACAGATAGAAACATAATGAACGAAATTAATCATAGAATTAAATTTCGATTGCTGGTTTTTGATACAAATAATCTATTATTAAAAGGAAATGCGTTTAAAAAGGAAGATGTTTAATTTATACTTGACCGTGCTTATGGATCTGAGGTATTGATTCTTAATAGAAGGCAATACAGACTTCAGATACTATAGCAAAGTATGAAAAGATGTAAGCTAGAAGCAGGAGAAGAAATTGAAACCCAAGGATGAGAAAGTGAACAATATCATTGACCTCCCTAAAAGAATTAAGGCAATAAAAATGGATTTGGATTAAATAGATTGATAAAAGAAATGATAATAGGAGTATAGGAGTAGATGGGTAATTGAAATTTTAAAACGAATTTCAAGAGATTGTAAAAAATCTAGCATTGGTGGTCGAGGGGTCTGTATGGCTGCCTTGCAGGCGGGTGTCCCGGGTTGGCGGGTTCGCATCCCGGCCAATGCTATGACACATGAGAAAAAAGAAAGTACATATGGGATAGATAGATTAAATAAGGAAAATTTCTTGATATGGTGTGGAAAAAAGAGACTGGAGATTTCAGTAATTGAATCCTGAAGAGATTTTCATTCTGCAATAAGTCAATAATAGTTGGAAATTATATTTTGTAAGTGTATTTCTATGAATATAGATATATCTTAATACAATATTTTTAATAGACGTTTTTTTATGGAAATATTGAATATGTGGAGTTAACCATTTAAATCAACTTAATTAGAAAGCACTTAACCTAGAACAACTGTCCCAGGCCAAGAGTCAAAAGAAACTGACAGACTGATGTATCCAAAAGGAGGATCCCATCTATATTGAACCGAGTTCATCAAAGTTGCACATTTATTGCAACTTTAAAATTTTGTAACTAACTTTTGGCAACTTTGTGACTGGAACAACAGACTGGCTATTCAAGAAGAGCAGTAGAATATCATTGATAGATTAACCATCAATGGTACCAATGGCCAGATCGAGGCTATACAAAGCAAAGCCTACGATCATGTTTCTGGGTCGTAACACTCCTCAACTGCTAGATGAACACTCTACATCCAGAGCACTGTATTTGTTTTGAATATACAACTCAGTTGCCATATGAATTATATATGGTCACATGCTTGGATGACTGGCCACAAATGTAGTACTTGAAATATCCCAAGCTAGCTCATACTGTGTATCAGGAATCCAGCGCATTTATTTAACATATAAAAATAACTATACTCTTAAATTAATTGTGACATAGTGACAAAAGAGTGAGTAGACCAAATAACAACTAAGCAAACATTTTTTTATTTATACACATATACATTTAACAGAATATCACATAAGAAATTTTACTTAAGAAAATATAAATGATTATTTTCAGGCTAAAATTACAATCGTTAAAGTTCATTTCATTTAAAATAATGTGTCTATACCATTATTTAAAAAATATATTTACCCAGGTTTTCATTTGTGTGTATTTTCCATTGGTTTTGATTCCATCTAGTTGGCTTTTTGTTTTTCCATCAATGGCTTCATGCATTTCCTTGGTTTCTGTCAAACAGTGGGAGAGAGAATGTGGCAGCATCTATTTACAATCTAGGCATTTGTTTCGGGCATTGGTTCCAGCTGAGGACAATTGATTTTTTTGCTGAGGACTAGGGGCATGAAGCCTAGTTGAACATCCTATGGCTATCTAGAAATGCATGTTCTCTGTGGCTTCTGCATTCTTTAGAAAAAATCCGAATGGATCTGACTGTATAGCAAGAATCTGAACTGAATAATAATGGACAGCTGCAACTTTTTGTATTTTCCTTTCTCATTGTTTTAATTCCTTATAATAGTTTTTAAATTTTGATCATAACTTAAATCTGTTCTTAATTTATTTTTACATTACACATTATCTAATCTTCTTCTTAGATTAATCTACTATCGCTTTTATGAGATAATCTACATATTTTTTTAATTCATTCAATTACCAGCTTTACACTTTTTTTTAGCAGCCCGTAATCTTTTAAACTAATTATATATTTGAAAGTTATCTTTTACAAACTAATTTTATTCTAACGTTCCATATTTACTTTTTTATATACATTTTACTTTTTTAATTTATAAAAAGGAGAGAATGAGTTTTAAATTTTTTTATTTTAGATATTCCCCCCACGTGCTTTCAATACTAAAACTTTTCTATTTCAAAAGAGAAAAAAAAAAAAAGATGCAATCTTTTGCTTTTGCAAATTTGCATCTCTTAACCTACTCTAAAAACATATACTTTCTATTTTTGTTTTTATTAATAATTTAATCATTTTTAAATTGTAATTATGTAATACTTGTATATATGTTTGTTTCATAACATATATATCTTGCTACTGTTACAATATATAAAACATAAAAAATAATCATAAGAAAGAAAGAAGTCATTTTGGCAATTAGAAAAAATTCTAATTCGTCATCCATTTATTCATACATTAAATTAACTAACCATGATATTAATTTTAATAAAACATATTCTGGAAAAAATTGAACAATATGACCAGAGATTGCTAAGGGAAGCTATGGAGATTTTTAAAAGACAAAAGAGCATAAATGGAAAGTGTGGATTAAAGAAAATTAACAATATTTGGAAAAAGCTATTGGAGGATAAAATATTTTTTAAAAAACTTCTCAACCAATAGAATTTGAGAATGAGGAGAAAATTCACCACACACATTCTTATGATTTGAGAAAAAAGAAGCTCTGATGAAATTAATTGTTATTGTACTGAAATTTCAGCTATTTAGCTATTATATTTTTATTACACAGAATCTCCTGGAAATAATACTATGAATTCATCATTTATCCATGAGAATATTAGAAATAACATATATGTGTATTTATATATTTGTAGTATAATACAATAATGAAAAAAAAATTTTTTCATCAATAAAAAAAAAATGAAAATGGATCCCCTATACAGTTTGATACAGTGGTAGAGTGTCCAAATCTGGAACATAAAATCCTTGAAACGATTCCATTTCTGGCATTTTTGATGCTCGCTTTCTTACAACTCTCTAGCAATAAAACCATTCAATTATATTTTTTTATTTAATTAAAAATGAATCCAATTGGATTTTTAAATTTTACTTAATTTAAGTTGATTAAAGAAGATTTTGTGTAATTTGATTTTGTGTGTGTGTAAATTTAACTTAAGCGTTATATTGTATATATGGTACATGCATGCATGTGCATATGTAAATAAGCTCAAAATTATTTTTAGATAGTCAGTGTAATTAGCCAATCAGAATTTATCATTTCATTAGATATTTATCTATACAAGCAGTGGCTGAGATATTCTTAAGAATTCTTATTTCATAAGATTATGTGTAACTTGGTTTATGCATGAATCAAAGATTCATGAATTTGTTGTTGTGATGTATAAATGCGCTTTTTTTTAATGATTGTATTTGCAAAGTATTGATATATTAAATATCTTTTTATAAGGCATATGGTTTTTAAAACTATCACATTTTTAATGGTATTTGCAATGATGTGCATACATTACAGTTATTGTAATTAGTATAGTTTATTCTGCTAGTAATGAATGAAATTCACATACGTTCTTTTTTACTTTTTATCATCAACATACGTTCTTTTTTACTTTTTATCATCAAGTTGAATCATTATTCAACTTTGATTGGAGTAATAAAGAAATAAAGTTAGCTTGCTTCTTATGAATGGAAACTTTCATTTTTAAATCATTTATCAACATCATTATTTTCTATCATTATTGAGTCATGGGTATTGATAAAAGTTTCTCCAAATTTAATCCACTTTTTCCAATCCAAATCTTTCTTCTCCATATTACTCCAGAAATCTTCATTATTTCATCCATCTACCTCACACATGGTCTCTTTTTTGGTCTTTTATACTCTCTTGGAATTGTGTTTAAAACTTCAACTGTTCATCTGTTATCATCTATTCTAAGAATATTCAGCTCAGTCCCTCACTGATATCAGTAATATCTGCTTATTCTCTCACCTATATATGCTGATTTCAATCTTCTCTTGTTATTCCTAATACACATCTCATTATACTTAATTGAGTGGTCTGAAATCTCTGTATTCCTTTTCAAACACATAGGGGTGTATTTCTTTCTAATATTAATTTTTTCTCTAACACAAGCTCTCCATCCAAATTTAATTCTATGATTAATTTCATGCATTATGTTTCCAGTTGTATAAATTGTCTGACTAGGTTATTAAGTTGAACTAAAGTTGTGAATCAATGATATTTTTTTCTTTCATTTTTTTACACATCTGATCTAGATTATTCTTCAACTTTAAATAGTAAGATATATATAGTGTGTTTTGCACAATTTTTATAAAACTTGGATAAATGTAAAATATTTCATAGAAATATCTACATTTATCAATGATAGACTTGTTGGTACTTACCTTGAGATTAATAAAGTAATAGAAAAAAAATCCAATCAATACATGTGATGAATATCTTTTTTTTAGTGTTTTCTGAATGTGTTAATATTATAAAATTGTGAATTGTCACTTCTACGATTCTTGTAAACAAAACAGTTAACGAATTCATTCCAAATGACAAATCCACACAAACCAAACTTCGGCACTACAAAGACAACAGCAAATTTAATTCTTTATTTTTCCAAAAACTTTTATTAATATGAAAAATCAAGAGAAAGTAATGTCTGTCTTTATTTTTTTTAGCTATTATTAATGTCCTTTATTGTTAAAAAGAGGTTGCCTTGACAACAGTTTGAAATTGTTGATTGTTATCCAGGACTGTAAGCAACTTGCTGCCATTTAATAATAGACTGAGATAATAAAGATTAACTTCTTATACCTTTACATTATTTGTTAAGTTGATCAATTTTTGTTATGTATATATTAAATAATAAACAGCTACTTATAGATGTGTATAGTCATTCTAATTCCAAAAAAAAAAACTTTTCTAGAAATTAGTTTTGCAATGACTAGTTAAACCAATCTGTGAACCACAAATACATACTCATATAGAACATGCTGATCCATTTTTCTATTTACTTGATATTTTACAATGTTGTCTTTTCATTTCTTCAGCAGAAATTTTTTCTTCCTGAAATACTTCAACATAATGAATTCTATTCTCTGCCATCTCTTCTCAGCGAAAACAATCAACATCGCATTTCTTTAGAATGTTTTTGAGACAATATTTATAACATAGACAGAATGTATCTCTCCCACAGTTCCCATAAATGCTCTTTTAGGAAGTCTGTGTATAAATATATATATATTGATAGAATTGAAATAATTGTACCAATAAAAAAGAATCTTGAAAATATCTTTGCAGTGAATTGAGTATTCATTCTTCCACAAAATGTTAAAAGTGGATAGAAACAGTCCCTGCCTTGTATAAGAATTGTTACAATGGAAAAATATCGACCTGTCAACATGAAAAATATCGACCTGTCAACATAACTTTGGAAATTGATGCCTTTATCTCATCTCTTGAGTAAAGGTTGTCTGCAAAATACTTGCATAGTGGCATGGTCTGATCTTCTACACAGTAGAATGCTTGCGATATAATGACATTGAGATAAGGAGTGCATTTATATAAAAACCAAAAAAACTTGTAAATATATAATTGTAATTTATTAAAAATTAGCTATAAGAATTAAATTACTAGTATATGATTTTAAGCCTCCTTTTTTTGGTAATCTGAAACTACAAAGAATAGCAAATCCTAAAGAATATACATGTTTAACACACATCTCCACAAGGATGTTATAATTTAATTTTAAAACTATATTGGTGAAGAAAACAAAAATAATTGACAAAAAAATAGAATAATGCTCTAATGTAGCAATAAATTCAAGAAATATAATAACTACTCTTTCTTATTGCATTGCCAAATGTATATCATATAATAATAAATAGTCCATTCACTTTACTACTATTACATAATGCTTTATTTACCATTCTTTTTTACAGTTTTGATTGCCCCAGCAATCTTCTTCAGAACTTGTTAAGGCTAGGAGATGTAAAGTTCTGAAGAAGATTGCTGGGGCAATCGAAACTGTAGCCTGTAAAAAAGGGTGATAAATAAAGCATTGTGTAACAGTAGTAAAATGAATGGACAATTTAGTATTATATAGCAATAAATTATTATTATTCTTTAGCAATAAATTATTATTATTCTTTCTCCTTCATGCATTGATTATTAATAATTCCTTTCTTTACACTTTCTTCAATGCAAACATATTGTTTCTATAAATAATTTTATTCCTTTTTTTTAACATCTTTAGTTACCCAGCAGTTTTCATCAAGCTACAAAATATTTAAATACATATGGCTCCATAACAACAATTGTTTATACGATACTTATATCTAAACATACATAATTCATGTTACAGATGTTAAGTAAAACAATAAAATAAATTTAAGATGAATATAATTATTAAGATATGTGTAATATTTTGTGTAATTGTAATTAAAATATGAATTATTTATGCTTAGATATAATTATAATTCTCAATATAGTATCATATATCGTTTCTATGTAGTCATGTATTTAAATATTTATAGCTCTGATGAAGAGTGCTGGGCAGTCAAAACTGTAAAAAAAAAAAAATTTATAGAAGCTATATGTTTGCAATGAAGAAAATGTAAGATATTAATTATATAATAAAAATTGAGAGAGAGAGAGAGAGATCTGTCACCTATTGATTTATGTGAGTAAAATGAAAAATGGATAACAGTTGCTTAGCGACAACCATCAGTACAAGCTCATGAAATTTATGAATTTCTAATTATTATTATTTTTAATTGTGATTTGTTAGGTGTGGATAATGAGTCAGTGGTTATGTGAGATACTGCTGGATAAAATAATGTCTTCCCTTGTTATGTTAGAATTAGCATCATATACTACAAATATAAAATGCATATCGATATGACATTTATATATAAATATTTATCTTAATTAATACAGCATTTAAATCATATGCAAATATTAGAACGATCACTTTTTTCACACATTAAATTCAATATGGCACCCTCTTTAACAAAATGACTCCATTCATTAAATGCTCATTTAAATAGGCAGTTTTAATTCTTGTAGAGCAAAGAATGAAGTTCAAGGCTTGGGAAAGGCTACGATTCTGTTTTGAGGTTCAGCCTTAATAATATTAGTTGTCAAATTTTATTCTCTAGAAGAGCTAAGGTGGCACACATAAATTATTGTTTTAAGAGTGCAGTGCATTTGATAAAGAGGCTAAAAGTTGGCACATTAGTATGAATATTGTGTGGAAAATTAGTCACGTTGATATTTCAATGAAATAATCATTTTTAACTATCGTCAATTCACTACAGGATGAAGATTTCTTGAAGTTTATTCCACTTTTTTCAGCCTATAGCCTCTATTCTTAACATTCTAGAAAATATTTTTATGTGATTCATATAGTCTCTTTCTAGGTCTAAAACCGTTAAGAAAATGTTATGGTCTGATAAAAAATTGACATTAATTTTCTAAAGTGTAAGAAGATATTGGGCTTGGTGAATTTAAATGGCATTAAATTTTAAGATTTGACTAATTAGAACATTGTTTTTCAGTGCTCCAAAATGGTCAACATCACAATTGATGATTATACATTAAAAGACAGAACAAAATCTTATAGAACCATCTGCTTACTCGGGGGGAGCAATGATTATTGCAAAGGACTATAGCTGAAAAACTGCAAAATTAAATAGAACAAATCATAGCAGAAATAAATTCCCATCCAAACATTCTGATGTTTATTCAATTAAACTGTTATGAGCTTCACAGGCTAAATATTTTAGAGCTACTGGTTTCTGACATGAATTCCAAAGCGCAGAAGCAGAATCTCAGCTAGGATAAGGGTTGCACTTCTGCCAACACCAATAGACTAATAACAATTCAAAAGATAAACTGGATCCCAAATCAGCACATCTCAAGTGGTGTATCAAATACAATGCCCTCAGGCCGGATGCAGAGCTCATATTATGGTGAAACAAAAACTACCATTACAAACAGAACATCCCAACACATATATATGTATAAAAGGGCACTGAATAACAATGAGTCTACATCAGCATTCTTGGAGCATGAAAAAGCTACTGGACACAGATTTGAACCCACTAACCCCAGAATAGTGTGCAAAGAGAGAAATGACCACAGGCACAAAATAAAGGAGGCATATTTCATTAACAATGACACTCAATCAATTAATAGATAAGACACCTGTTTCACCATTTCAAAAAGATGGACAAACTAATCCAAACAATATTTAAATAAAATACCAAAACACCTAACTAATTAACATAAATTAGCATACACCCCCTCATCACTATCAACTGCACGTAGCTATGAGTATGAAGCCATGGAGCTTTGAAAGCGCTAAGCATTAAATAAATTATTAATATAATAACTTCTCTAACAAGCGTTAAAAGCACATAATTATTGATATCACATAACGAAATAAATTGGTTTTTTATTTCAAAATCACATACATTGGCTTTATTCTGTCAACCAGACTGTTTTCTCCAAATCACGCAATTATAACATTTATTGCTTGAATTATTACTGCACATGAATGCATCATGCAGGATTGTTTTCAGACAGCAGCGCAATCATTCAAACAACATCCATTTACACAGTCATTGCTGTTAAACATTAATTTGAAGCACTTGAAAATATTACCCAATTGGTGTGGATTTCCCAAATAAAATATTTAAATATTTATTTTATTACTAATCAATATGTAAGTTAATACATCTTGCTGTCGTATCTAGGACCTATGATTTGAATTTTTTAGTGAAACTTGGAAATGTTATGATTAACCTAGTTTCAAAGTAAATTTTAGAATTTTTTTCCAGATACCAAGCTATTTGGCCAACCATTTATTGGTCAGTAAATGCATATATTATTATAAAGCTTAAAAATAAGAAAATCAAAAAATTTTCTTTATCCAACAGCCGGTTAGTCCATTAAGGATTGTCTTTTTCTTCCTGGATTATCTGCAATAAAAATCTGGGAAGATAACTTATTCTGCACTTTAAGGCTATCTTAGCTACCTGTTTACAATAAGTTATTATAGTGTTCTGTTCTTCAAAGATGGTAAGAGATTAATTGCACATCCAATTCGATTGTTTCTCCATTCTTTTCTGTTTATTGCTTGAATTGTTAACTTCGGTAATCTTCTTCATCTTCTTCTTCTGTAATCCTTCAACATTTCCTCCAAAACATTTTTCATTAAACAATTCTTTTTATCTCTCAATATATATCTGATCCAGTTTTTCTGCTTGTGACTAATCTCTCCCTCCAATTAATCCTCTCCTTTCATACACTTGCATTTCCTCATTAAACACTTTATGCAACCAATTAATCCCTCTTCCCCATTCTCTCATCTCAAAAGCATATGTCTATTCTTAATTTTTATTATTGTATAATTCATAATTATATGTTAATACCATAGAGCATGATATCTATTATATTTTGTTCCAAAACCCTACCCTCCCCTCTATATATCACATGTAAAAGCTTACATTTTGTCAATAAGCTTTGATTACAATATAATATGTATTGTCTTTTGCACTGAAATGTACAATACTTTTCAACATGTATGCATATATATATATAACGCAAATCGTTTTTTATGTCTATAATATGCATATATAAATTAAATTTTAAAAAATAATGTAGTTATTAATAATAAATCAAGCTAGCACATTTATATTTACTATATGTCTGCATATTCACGAATTTGCATCTGTTCAAAAAATAAAAAATGCAATATGAAATATATCTTTATTTAAAAAAAGAAATGAATTGTCAAACTTTGATCTTCTTAAGCTGTTGATCTATCCAGTTGCAAGTGGGAATCCTCCAAATGATATCCCTTTTTTTTAATAATTTTTCCCCTGTTCTGGTAGCATAATGACAATCTCATTATCATCAAATATGATGTCTCCAATCCATATTGACTCTGGAATCTATACAGTCACTCCTGTTTGCAGTTATCCATTTTTGATTCTCGATTAAAAATTTTACGTTTTATGACGCATTACAAGAATGTTTTGCCATTAGTAAATTGATAACTTTCATTTTATTGCTTACTAAGAAAAATACTTTGTAAATTTTTCCTGAATTGCAAAATGCTTCTGACTTTACAAAAAGGAAATGACGAATAAAATGTGTGTGCTTTCAGTGTAATCCGAAGAAACATTATTAATAAATATGATTGTGTGTGGTGCTTCAAGATAAAAATAATGTCTGCTGCTATATCATTAAACTTATTAAATATCATTTTAATGTTCATATATATTTATTGGATAGCATATTATTAAAATAACATGCATTGATATAACTTGTATTGCAGCTTCACGTACACTCCACACAAAGAATTTGATCAATTTCTTTCTCAACTCTTTTCAGAAATTCATATATCTTCTCGATAAATGCCTCGTTTGTCAAATATTTTTTTAATAATCCTAAAGTCTAATCTATAGTCACTCAGTTATGAGAATGAGGGTTGAAGAAACCATTGTGTTGCAGTAGCTACATAAGACTGTTATTTATACACATTAAAGCTCTGTGTAGTTTGGTTCAGGAATAAAGTGACAAATTTAAGAGCTAAAGGTCTCCGATCATAGCTCAGCTCTTTCATTTCCAGTGTTTGAACACCATGTAACTTTTTAAGCAATGAACTTTTTGTACTTTTTTTGCTAAAAATTTACTATTTTTTCTTTTTGTTATTAATCTATAGTGCTATATGACTTCTTCAATTCCTAATCATTTTAATTTATCAGATAGATCTTCTATATTCCATGACATATAACTGATAGTCTTACATCATTGTTTTTGTTGTCTTCATCTTTCCATTCCATTATGAGATCTTATATTGTTTTTTGGTTTTTTTAACAATCAATTGTTTTTATATAAATACTAACGATTTGGCCTATTGACCCAAAACCAACTTGCAGAATTGCCTTCTAGATGAATTGATTTCATTACATCTAAAGAGTTTTTGCCCCACTTGTTGGCTTATAGATAGCATTTCATTTCCCACTAATAAGATGGTTAGAGCCTTCCCTATCCACTACCTATGAAAGCACCCTCTAAAAATTATAGCCCTTCTTCAGAGCTCAGTGCTTTTTTGATGATTAAAAATATATTTGATATATACATGTATCACTCATGAATGTTAAAATGATGATTCTCAAGGGGCAGAAATATAAATGATAAATTATACAGGTTCATCTTGAATGATTCATAAGAACTAACTACTAACGTACCAAGGTTTCGACTGGGTCGCGCCATTTTTCTTTATATATATATATAACATTCCATTAACCAGTTGATGACTAGTTTGATCTAGTCAAAGCGTCAGTTGGTTAGTGCTATGAATCATAAATGTCTGAACCCGTATAATATCATTTACATTATTGGTGTGTTTATATATTATGGTTAAAAGCAAACGCGCATTTAAAATTATCTCTTAACTGAAATAAATTATATTCCGTTGAATTTTATCTATTTATAAATTTCATATCTACTTAATAAATATTTTTATCTAAATATAAATTGAAATCAACACGTTTATTATTAGTACTTCCCTTCTCTTTTTTTTAGTTTTATAAATGAGGATCGTTAAATAGTTTTTATGTCAGCTCTGTGCTATCTTAGTGAGGGTTAACAAGTCTTTTAATCATATTATTTAACCCAGCAGTTGTCATCAAGTCGAAAAAAGCTGTGAATTGTTTTTGTATTATGTCACCCCGTCTGTAATAAAGATTATGGTTTGAGGGTTGGCGTTTTACTTATTTTTTACTATCATTTGGTTGAATTGATGATAACTCCTTGTACTTATTGTTTTCATTATAAATATTTTATGTAAATTTAATAAAACAGATAGTAATATTTTTTTTTTAAATTATTATTTATCGTTGTATGCCTTTACAAATTGTGTGTGCGTGTGAAAATAATCTAACTTATCTATATTACCCAAAATAACTTTTGCTGCCATGGTATGATAAATATTTTTAAAAAGCAATAAATATTGCGAATTGTGTGTGTGTGTGTGTGCGCGTGGACTGACCTCCCACAGTTTTAATAAACCACAGTCTGAATAAAGAAATTCGTTAATTTTTATGTGTGTGCATGCTTATTAAAGTGCTGTGGTAAATCCTCTCTCATAGACTTATTTTTTCATTTGAGCAGACTTTGTGCTCCTATAAGCACTCTCTCATTCTCCTGTCTTCCCTTCTCTTCCGTCTCCATTTCTTCCCCCTCTTTTTTTTTCTTTCTTTTATTATTACCCTATCTTTCTCATAACTGCATTATTCTATTTTTTGTTAAGTGATTTTTTTAAAGTCTTAATGAGTATATTCCAAAATTAAATTATAGTTTTATCGTCATTAGAATCTTTTATAAACGAATATGATCATTCAAAACTCTGGCAGAAGGCAAAAAAAAACATTCAGAAAGGCAGAGTAAATTTTATAGATGAGAGTTTTGTAATTATCATAAAACTAGCATTTGAATCACAAATGCATCAAGTGATTGTCTTTTAGTCTGTTTGACATCTTATGGTACTGCCTTTTAACTTCTTCTGAAAAACTTTTTTTAACTGGAGTTCGCCTAATTGTAGCCTTCTATGGTATTATTTTTTCAGCCCATCTTGAACCAGCACTCATCTGTTTGCCCAGGCCACAGACTCTTACATGTCTTATTTGTGTCTGCTTAAAGTCTAGTACCTTCACAATAAATTTTAATAATTTGATAAAAATTAATGATAATAAATATATGTGAATGGATGTGATTTAGACCAATTGATGAGTGCTGGTTCAGCACGAAACGCATCTTGAGAGGGAAGTCATTTAATATCTTTATTTATAATGTATGCATAGTAAAATGAAACTTATAAGTGTATTATTATACTTAGAGAAAAATAAAGCATATTATTACGGTTGGAGAAAAGAGTAATGGGACTTGAATGAATTATTTCATGTGGTTGTGTTTAATAAGACTAGATAAATAAATCTTTAATTAAAGATTTTAGTATGTACCTTGGCTAGAAATGATATGATAATATCTCATGTACAAAATGGCCAGCAATAATCATTAAGCTATCTATGGGGAGAAGATGATGTCGTAGTTATGTGCTCAGTAAGTTTGACACTTTCACAGTGAATTGTAATAATATGAATGGGGTCTAACTCTTCCTTGGAAACTACATGTCAGATCATCATATAATATTTTTAGTAAGTCTGTTATTAGTTGTTGACTTTACTTAAATCAATCTAATGAAGATATGCCTATATAACAATGTATTTAATATCGTTACTTTCTGCAGGTTGAAAATTATGCTGATTGGTCTTGAATCAAAGGTGATGAAATAAATAATTGGTAACTACTTGAATTATTTTGCCATGAAACATATGTGTGATGCTTTATTTATGGGTTTGTTTTTATTAACTAAGGCATGATTTGAAGCAAACTATATTAAATTCCATATATATATATCGACTATAGTGCTAATGGCATCATCACCTAGCTTATAAGCTTACATAATATATGATAAAACATGACCTGCTCTCTATCTACTCTATTGCCATCTTTAGTAACTCTGAGTAATCGCTGACTACCAAGTAGTAATGGATTTAAATTCTCAAAATCAGAAAATGATCTGAAAATGAGGAATTTGAATACACTTTTTTCCATTGATCATCATTTACTCATGCAAGCTATAGATGGCCTTAGCAAACTGCTCTAAGATCGATTACACTTCTATACCTCTTTGTAATGATTTTAATGTGCATTTAAATAATTATATGGTTTATCCGACATGTAACATTAAGAAAATGTCTGAACACCTTACTAAGATAGTTCACAAACTAGATTCTCAAAGAATCGTCTAGGTGAACTTGAAAATAACACCCATCTTTTTATTATATCGTTGCCAATCTATTTTGTCAGATCTTACTTATCTTTGGTTTAAAACCATCAAAATACCAAGTGATCACCATTTCTTATGCTTACACATGCTGATAATAAGGGTAGCAAACTCTCCATATGGTAGTGCCACCAAGTGCAAATTGGTAAAAGGTGGTTGCTGGAGGGTTGCATTAGACCCTGAGATCTAGATGCAATACTTTCAAATCCAAGGCTCATCACTGATGAAAGCCACAAGCTAGAAATTTGTCTGGGGGAGTTGTTGAATGAGTAGGTACTAGATAGGGATTTTATGCACAAACCTTCCTGCATCCATGGATTACAAAAGCTTGCACTTGGTGGCATTACTGTATGGAGTGTTTGGTACTCTTATTGGCAGCATGTGTACTCATATGAAATGGTGATTATGTGATGCTTTGATGGTTTTATACCTATCCTTCCCATATTATAATGATGACTGTGGTTTTTGAAAACTGAAGACACCAAAATGTATAGATTTTGAACTGAGTTCAGATCTATATGACTATATAAGTGAATTAGCTTGGTTTGGAAACATTATAGTGTTTTCATCTTGGGCTCCTAGATTTATAGTTAACCAAATAGGTAAAAAGTGGCTGCTGGAGGGTTGCATTAGATTCTGAAATCTAAGCGCAGAGCTCTCAAATTCAAGGCTGCTCACTGAAGAAAGCCACAAACTAAAAACTAGTCTAGGGATGTTGGATGAATAGGAAGTAAATAGGGATTGTATACACAAACTTTCCTGCATCCATTGATTATGAATATTTGCACTTGGTGGTATTGCTGTTTGGAGAGTTTAGTTATCTTTGATTTGTTACATAGACATCAATATAACATTGTTTTTTATATTAATTCTGTTTACAGTTAAATATTAATTTACACTAAAAACTAATGATTTTAATGAGTGCATGAATGATTTTTCTGCTTATTAAATATATAAACATTAAGAATATAAACTTATTCATGAAGCAAACAAGTCCAAATATGTTTTTAAAATAACTCACAAGTTAGATTCTTAAAAGAATCATTTAAATGAAATTTGTAATTACCACCACCACCCCTTTTGTTGGTATCTTAATAACATGTTTGGACTTATTTGGTTTATGTAAATATACGTACATAAATTTATTCAGAAGAAAATATTTAATAGAACCAAAGAGCAAAAATTCATTCTGCTCCATCTATCATTAGCTTGAGTAATCCAAATTCATAGTTTTTGACTACTTATTAATTAGGAGGATTCTATTTGCACCTACACATCCAGCCATTATTTCTATTTTTTTTTTTTATATTGTCCAATCTAATAACTTGAAATTCAAATATTCTAAGATTTTTGAGTTCACATTACCTTGCTTGTAGATTTGTGTAGGTCTAACACTAGAACAATAACTATACTTTTTAGCAACATCAACTTTATTTTAATTGTAGGCACCTTTGATCTTTGTTCAAGGATGATATACACTAAACAAAGCATCACATGACTTTTCTTATTTACATTAAACATAAGCATCACATGACTTCTCTTATTTACATTAAACATAAGCATCACATGACTTTTCTTATTTACATTAAACATAAGCATTAGTAAGAGTAAACTATTCTATTTTGCTCTATATCGGAATCATCTACTGCAAGCTTGAGTAATCATTGGATAGTATTTAGAAGTGTGCATCTTCTAGAAATGTGAATGTGGCGCCCCCATTTAGTATCCAATGATCACCCATGCTTGCAATAAATAGCTTTGGCATAGAAAAAATAGAATGAATAGCATGACACCTACAGCTGGTGAATAGAATGATTGTTTGTCATGGCAGTAATCAAATAGTTCTTTGCTCTGTAGGTCATGTGATATTTGAGGTCTGGAAGTGATAGCTATCCACTGCTTTATCACTTTATTAAACCACAAATATTGTTTGTCAAAAATTCTGTCTTTTTGTGTCATAGCATCGCTGACCTCTCGACCATCAATGCTTGACAAAATTCTGTCTTTTGGGTATAAAAACTGCGCCAGAGTAAGGTGACGATTCACCAAGTTTGTCTGCCACTCTACTAGTACACTACACCTTGCAAGATAGAAGAGTTATTTATTTTCTGCTCCAAGTATTAAACATACAATTGAAAACGAAAATTCATTATTTAAAAAATACCTCCCAACAATACTTCAGTTTAATTTAAATTTTTTTATAGTATTTTAATTTTCACTTGCTTTTCGTCTGAAAACATACCATAATTAGTTTTGGTTATTTGTTGACGTTTGTGTTATCTGTAGAACTATTAATCTTCATTAATTCTCTCTATTTAATACAACTAAATATTTGTTACAAAGTTTCTAAATTTCTTAGCCTTTCTGTTGCTCAGGTTTCCCTGTGTTTGAATTTGTTTCTTTGATAGTCTGAAATACCTCTTGTTTGCTTCTGTCAGATTTCCAGATCTTGATAAATAAAGTCTTCTGCGGGTCACTTAATGTATTTATCTTTTTGTGGTATGTCTAGAATTTATCAAATTAACCACCCCCACCGCTTACTCTACTCTTCGTGCATCTATTCTAAAGCTTTTCAGACTTTTTCCAAATGCTTATTAAAATAACTAAGGCTTTTTTTTTTAAATGCCAAGTTTACATTTTTTTTTAGAAAAAGAGATTTATTTAAAGGTAAATAGAAACTCATATGAAGTTCATTAATAATTGAAACGCTTTTAAAATAAATAGAGAAGACAAATATTGCTCTGTTAATGTTAAAACTAATTAAAAAATAATAATCAAATTATTTTATTGCTTAAAAATTTTTAAGAAGTTTCAGCGCCGGAAATGGCTGGAGCGATCTGTAGACCTTAAATCCCAGTCTTTTTCTTATACTGAACCAAAGCATGCTTAGCAAAACATATATATATATAAGATAAAATATTGAACCGTGAATTTGCCATCTAAGTTAAATGAATGTAAAAGCTTTTCTTTTTCAATTACTATTAACAGGAACCGTTTTTTTAAAAGAAAAATAAAAAAAGATGCATCCAGTTCGGGTTATATCCTCTCTCCCCCAATTTTGTACATCCGTGCATTTTTTATTTCCTATTTATTTTCTCTCTTTATTTAGCTCTTTTAATCACTCTTGTCGCATATCTTTAAATTATTGAACTTTTTTTTTTATACCGTAGTTTAAATTTTTTTAAAGCATTCCAAATGAAAGATTTCTTTCGTTTTATTCTTAAAATCTTTTAATCATCAAAACAATTAACTATTCGTTCATCATTTTATTCTTTGTTTTGTCCAACAAATATTCGGATTCTCATCTTTTTTAAATATCGTAAAATCTCCTTAATGAATAATATTTCTGTAATATAATTTCACTACACCACTCTCACACAAGGTAGGGATTGGTTTCTAACCACTTTTAACACCTTATGGAGGGGGTGTAATCGTAAACATATGACCAAAAAACATTATGACAAAGATATATGATTCTTACAATGAGCATTTTGTACTGAACCAACACTCAGCATTTGGCCCTGACCACAATTTTTTACACATCTTTATCATTGTTCAATATATATATATCGCAAATAATTACAGTTTAATTGATAAGTGTCAAAGTTACTGCCCTTACAACTTTAACATAAATCACTTAATGGAAGTATATTAATAATTTTATTATCTATTCATTAGATTATGAATTATCCACTTAATGAATAGTATTTCTGTAGTGTTATTTTCACTACATTCTTACACAAGGTAGGGACTGGTTTTTATCCACTTATAACATTTTGCGGAGGGGTGCAATCATAAACATAAGATAAAGATATAGGATCCCTTACAGAAATATTATTTATTAAATGGATTAAGTGAATGGCATAAAAATTATTAATATACTTCCATTAAGGTCCTTGTGCCAACGTTGTGAGGGTAGTAAGTTTGACACATCAATTAATCTGTATTAATTTGCTATATATATATATATACTGAGCAATGATAAAAATATGAGTAAGAGACGTTTTTGAGCCAACTGATAAATGCTGGTTCAGCATGAAATGTGCATCTTAGAGATTATACATCTTTGGCATATGTCTTTGGTCATATGTTTATGATTACATCCCTCCACAGTGTGTTAAATTGTGGATAGAAACCAATTACCTTGTGTGACAGTGGTGTAGTGAAAATTACATTAGAAAAATATTATCCTTTAAGTGGACAATATCTAGTCCAATGAATGACTAGTAAAAATTATTAATATCCTAAAGTCTACTTTCATCTTTTTTTTTTAAATTGGGGCAGCCTATAAATTCCGATAAACATTATAACATACGCTATTGTCTTTCCGAATCCTAATTATTCTTGATATGTATCAGTATATTTATAATTATTCTTAATTGCTTATATTTCAATTATATTTTATGATCATTATCAAAGACTGTTTTATTTACAAAACTAACTACACTATACTTTTATTGTCTGTTTTTTAATTATTCTTTGGCATTGATGTTTTTTTCATCTTTATATTTCATTGGATAACATTCCTTTCTATAAAGAAGTGTTAAATTTACATATATATATATGACAGCTAGAAGGCAGTACAACTCAGAATCAATTATCACGTCTTTATATTGATTCCGTATTAAAATATTATGTATCATTACATATATATATATATTGTAACATAGAAATAAATTATTAATTATTTAATTATGGGATGATTATAAAGATATTACAGATATACTTTGATAGATATTTAGTGCTGCTCTATTTATATGTATCAGATTCCGAAATCAGTTTAAGCCACATTGAGACATTTATATAATAGTATGAAAAACGCAATTAAACAAACAATCCTTATGTGATTATCAATTTATACAGTATGACCTTTTTATAATTAGTTTTTAGGATGATGATCAAACCACATAACCCTTTTTGTAAAGATCATACAAGATATTTTTATAAAAAATATTGACTATATTTTCTGATCATCATTAATTGACAAGCCATCCCTACAGAGATTCAGTCTCAGAATCACATTAATGGATAGTTTTATATATAATCAAGGTCTAACTAATAGATCTTTTGGCACTACTTCCTAATAGAATACTGTAAATGATGATGTGGCACTGGCAATATCTTTTCTTTTAACATCCTGACATTCAATTCTCTTCTCATACTTAATATGTTGTTAGGAGACTTTGATTAGTCTTCTCAGCACTTAATATGTTGTTCTCTTGTCTGTTTTAGTTTTGTGTCTCATCATCTAATCTATTATGTTTGGGTTCTTTTTTATCTACAAGATAGTTTTAATAGCCAAATCCCATTGCTTACTAAGAAAAAATAGGTTACTTTGTTGGGTGGCTAAATTAGTTTTTAAATGGGGGTTTTTTTGTTGTTTTTTTTTTTTGCAATTCCGATTCAGTGGGAAATTCATACACAAACTGTTTACAATGAAATTCATGGTGACACTTTAAATTCTAGTTTTAATGGTTGAATGATAGATAAAAACATGGGAGTCTTTTCACCATCAAAGATAAAAGCAAAATTGCCCCCTCACTATTGTTGGTTAGACACTCATTTTCTGTTTTTATTTTCAATTTATTCTCATTTATTGCTCAGTCATTTTAAACAAAAGCTTGATAACTTTGACTAAAATTAATTAGAAAAAATAATTATCTGCGATTTCCACTTGTTATGTTGTGCTACCGCCCTAAAACTTTTACAACATGAAGATTGATAATGAAGAGTCCAAGCAATGGAGAGTATGAGTAATGGGTAATCATAATAAAACTTTTGAAACTAATTTTGGCAAGATATCAAATGTCAAAATTCTTTTTATCTATCAAAAATTTACTCTGAATAATAATAATTGGTATTAGTAAGATATTAGTATCTCAACTCGCTGATTTGCTAGTTGGGTATAGGACTACTTAGATCTCTTCAAAGTTCATAATCTTCTGAGAAATCATATATATAGTCTCGTACCTTATATCAGAAATAGTCCAATAGATTCTTGACTAGAGCGTTTTTTTTTTATCAGAAATAGTCCAAATAGATTCTTGACTAGAGCGTTTTTTTTTTAATTCCAGAACAACTTCGTTTTATTAATTTAACTTTCTTTTAGTTTACTTTTGTTCTTTTGCCTCCGTCACTCTGACGTCATTAGACACACTGCTTAATTCTTCTGCAGACTTTTTTATCAGTTTGGCTAATTTGCATAAAATAACTTTTTTAATATGTAAATTAACTTCTTGCCATTTTCAGTAAGTTTTACTTCTTTTTGCATAATTAATTAACTGCTTTTTTCTGAAATATTTTAGCATATTATTATTAACCGCTTGTACACACACACACCTTTATTTAATCTTAATAAATAAATTATATGTGTGTTTTATACAGCAAAAATCCATGTTAAGTCTTGATTGGGACCATTTAAAAGCTAAAAATTAACGTTTCACAATCTGTTTTTATATATTTTAAAATATTTATGAAATAAAATATTCTAATATTGGTACATACTATAACATTATAAATTATTAATATAAATCTTAAGAAAAATGGTCAAAAACCCAGTATTCTCTTTGGATCCATGCATAGTAGTTGTGAGAAACTGCATATGCTTCATGAATCACAATTTCCCCACCTTTAAGATAGATAGATATTTCTCATAATAACATTCCATAATTTAGTATGATCTACTGAATCGAAGGTCTTGTTATAATCGATAATGTGAGAAATTCATTATTCATTGAAAAGGTTTATTATCTGAGCAATCAGACTAGCTTTAATATCCCAAAAAGTCTGTTATAAATTGCACTTTTAAAGAGGAGTCATGTATGATTATTTGAATCAGATCAGAAGATTAATATAAAGTTTAATCCAAGACTGATAATTGAAATTTCAGATGTAATGTTTGCTGAGGTGGTATATGCAATTTTAGGTGCAAGAAATGGTAAATCACCAGTATAGATGGTAGAGTTACTGAAAAGGTTATTGCTAGTTATATTGAAAATATGGAAGATAAAGGTAGAAATCATACAGTTGAAGATAATTTATTAAGAAAGAATTAAAATATAATAAGAATACTTTAATATAAGGATTTTTAAAGGTAAAATATTCAAATCATTAGTTTATTTTAAAAAAAAAAATTCATAAATCAAAAGTTATAAATAATATTTATTGTTCTAATGTTTTAGCTTTTCTGTCCTTTTTAAAAGTTATAAATAATATAAATAGACAATAATATATTAATACTAATTGTTACATTTTGATTTACAAGTATCAAACATTCCACTCACATTTTTGACTCTATCCACTGTACCGGTCAAAACATGTTTATTCGTTTAACATGAGCTGGAACTAACAAAATGTACTTCAAATCCAGTCAAGCCCGAGATTTAGGTCTGGGACCAACCTGAATTCGAACCCACTCCATAAGCCCCAGATCAAACATCTAATGAATAACATAAATGATGGCACATGAGAATTCATTTTAAATCCGGCCCACTAGCAGAGCAGAAAAGACAATGAGACTCAATATTAACTAAATTAAAATATGCATATACGTAGTTGTATGTTTGGAAGTGGAGAAAAAGGATTCGAACTACTCAAACAAGTTAGACAATAACAAATAGTTTGATATAATGACAAATTATATACATTATGAATTAACTACATACATTAGTATGTGTGTGAATGAGCAAGCGGTCTACCAAAGGGTGTATAATTCCATAGTGAAATTCACGCTAATGGTCCTCATATGCTCTTTTATCAATTAAATAAGAGATATACATTAACACACATCTTTGGTGGGTACGGTATTAAGATGCCAATCAATTATTAAAAAGATTACATAAAATTGCTATTAACGCTTTTATTTACAGTTCCAAAACATGGTGACTAACAATTTCGGGGAGCATTCCAAGATTCATTAGATATATCAGACAACTATTTCCATGCCGCTGAGGTCGTGAAAATAAACAAAATACATTTGAAAGATTATATTTGAATCTGTGACAAAATATATATTGAAAAATTCTTTTACTCAACATTTAGAAGACAGAACGCTTGATTTTCTCCAAGGCATATACTCTTAAATGCAGAAGTAATAAATTACAATGGTGGGATTGTATAAGATTGAAATAAATTTAATTAATAAAACTAGAAGTAGTTGGCATTTATATATATATATATATATATATATATATATATATATATATATATATATATATATATATATATATATATATATATATATAGTACCTATATATTGATATAGCACATATAATTTATCTAAAATTATATTATTAAAATAAATCTTTAGTTAAAGAAAAACATATAATCTTTTCATTCAGGAAAAATAGTGTTAAAGCTAATATATGTAAGTATATATTAAAGGTATCAATAGAATAAATGTTATTATAAATAAATAGATATTGAAGATTATCATTAAAGCTTGCTGCAATGGTTATTATATTATAAAACAATGTTTGATGCATAGCTGTTGCTAATTAAGCAGTCTTTAAAACACGCTTATCAAATGATTATCACTTGAGATTAGAGCAACGAGATCTTTGCCGAGAATATTTTATGTACCGTTGAAGATATAAATAGACTTTTTTATAGGACAGTAATCAGTTCCACAAATTTATTGGTGAGGGCAGTTCAAGAAATTAATTGAGCAGTTAACAAACAAAATGCAGTGTGTTGAAGATCTTCCAAGATGTATTTATCTCCAGCCCCAGATGTCCTAGAAAACAGCAAAGATCTGCCCATGAAATAGTATCAGCTTAACATTTTTAGAAATCTCCGTCAGTATCTAATTGTCTCCTGATAGTAATAATCATGAAAATCAGAAACTCAGCAAGAGGAAACATCCCAACCGGCTGGTAAGCATTCATAATGGAAATATCCTCACCACAACATTACAAAGAGAACAAAATTCTATGTCAACGTTTAAAAGCCTAGGTAAAAACATTTGCTTGTTGCGTTAATACTGTAATAGCCATTGCATTACACTGTTGAATCGCTAAATCTTTCAGGAGCCTAATTATATGAACTCTATATATACATGTAAATGAACTATTGATGTGTGTGATTAAATTCAAATGCTATGTAGTCCTTTATTATCATTATTATGTGTATTGCATGAGTTGTGTATAAGCCAAATCATATATCAATATTATTAGTCAGTAGATAAATTCCCAGTGTTCTGTTATGAAAATATTCAAGAATGTTTAAACTATTTAGAGATATTAATTTAAAATATGCATGTGTTTTATTAAAAGTATAAAATGTTTTAAGTTTATTAAATAAATGTTAGTTAATAAATTATCTTTAAAATTAAACTTTATTTGTCGGTCAATTCTTTTTAACAAATTCTTTTATCAATTCTTTTAATCACTAATTAAGTATAATCTATTAGTGATTACAAATAGCACAAACTAGTAGTAGATTTAGGCGTTGAGTTAGTGGCCACTGTTCAAAGTGCGCTGTTGATTCTTTTAGACTAGACAGCTGCTTTCCGTGATTAAACACAATAAAAGTGCTTTGGATGTGGTGTTAGACTTGACGAAGAAGCTATGTCCTGGAGGAAATGTAATGCCTGATTTATATGCTTTATGGCTATCATTTGGGCATACATACTCTCCGAGAGCTGTGGCTGCTTCTCTGCCTAAGAGACTGGTGTTACGAATTCACATATTAAGAAAACGATTTCAAGCAATATATATATATATATTGAGCAGAAACAATTTTAATATTATAACATAAAACAGGGTCATAAAGCAAAAGAAATAATAGTACAAAGAAGTTTGCAGTACTGACATTGGAGGAAAATAAGAAAAATCATGCTTCTGGATAGAAACTAAATTCATATAGACCTTCTTGGGCAATTCTTAGAGAAATGTGGATAGAGCATGCCATGGACATCATAATATACAGAGACCTTTTATATGGAAAGTGATCCTGGGAAGACTTGAGATGAAATCTATAGGTTCAATTTTGTGGCAATCCCTGATTAGAAGCATTTTATATATATGTGAAAAACAAAAAACACAAGTTAAAAACTTGCATACGCTTGTATTTATGACAGCTATAGCTGGCGTTATACCAAAAACACCTTCAGCGTTTGTTTACATAAGCGTCAGAGCAAGTTAGTATTCACTATCTCTAACTATAATTCCACCTTCAGATCATGATTTCAAGCTATTTGCTATAAATCAGTGAAAGACAGGAATAAAGAAACTAGATCTAAAACACAAACTCTGAGCTGATTTATAGAAACAGTTTCTATTCAGCTTGCAGGCGATGAATCTTTTAGACACGTAATGTCTTCAAACTCAGCATAGCATGCCGGATAGCTACATGGGTCTGATCTCAGTTCAACATCACCACATGGTAGAAGCCTCTGCAATCTATATCATTGCAAGAAAAGACCTCAAAAGAGTACATTTATGAAAAACAAAAAACACAAGTTAAAAACTTGCATACGCTTGTATTTATGACTATAGATGGCGTCTATACCAAAAACACCTTCAGCTAGTTTGTTTATAAACGTCAGAGCGAAGTATTTCACTATCTCTAACTTAATTTCCACCTTCATATCATGATTTCAAGCTATTTGCTATCGTCAGTGAAGGACAGGATTAAGAAACTAGATCTAAACACGAAACTCTGAGTCGTTTAAGAAACAGTTTGCTATTCAGCTTGAGGCGTGAATCTTTAGACATGTAATGTCTTCAAACTCAACACGCATGCCAGATAGCTACATGAGGTCTGATATCAGTTCAGCATCACACATAGTGAGAAGTCTCTGCAATATATATCATTGCAAGAAAGACCTCGAATAGTGAATGCTAACTACTCTGACGTTTATGTAAACAGAAAATGCGCTTGATGGAAGGTCGATGGCAGTACGCCATCTGTGGATCATAAACACAAGCGTATAGCAAGGTTTTTAATGCTTATATTTTTGTTTATCATAAATGTACCTTTAGTCTTTCTTGCAATGATATGAATTGCAGAACTTCTACTATGTGGTGATGCTGAACTGAGATCAGACCCATGTACATATCTGGATCTTGCTATGCTGAGTTTGAAGACATTGCGTGTCTAAAATTCACGCTCACCAAGCTGAATGAAATTGTTTCATAAGAGCGCTCAGAGTTTGTGTTTAGATCTAGTTTCTTTATTCCTGTCTTTCACTGACGATAGCAAATAGCTTGAAATCATGATCTGAAAGTGGAATTATAGTTAGAGATAGTGAATACTCTACTCTGACGTTTATGCAAACGAGAATATCGCTTGAGTAGTGTTTTTGGGTAGGACGCCGTGTCTGTGGATCATAAATACAAAGCGTATAGCAAGTTTTTTAACCTGTGTTTTTGTTTTTCATAAAATGACTGCCTTTGAGGTCTTTCTTGCAGTGATATAGATTGCAGAGGCCTTCCTGCTATGTGGTGATGCTGAGACTGAGATCCAGACCCATGTAGCTATACTGGCTTGCGATGCTGAGTTTGGGAGACATTACGTGTCTAAGATTCAACGCTCGCAAGCTGAATAAGAAACTGGCTGCATAGACGCTCAGAGTTTGCATTTAGATCTAGTTTCTTTATTCCTGTCCTTCACTGACGATTAGCAAATAGCTTGAAATCATGATCTGAAAGTGGAAGTATAGTTAGAGATAGTAGAATACTAACTGCTCTGACGTTTATGTAAGCAAATATCGCTTGATAGGTGTTTTGGTAGGACGCCATCTATAGTCATAAAATCTGAGCGTATGCAATTTGAGCAGAGCACAATTTTAGTCTTACAGCATTAAAACTGGGTCATGAAGCAAAAGAGATAATAAATGAAGAAGTTTATGGTACTGACATCGGCACAAAGAAATAACAGGAAAAGGTCATGCTTCTGGACAAAAATGAAGTCTAAGACCCCCTTCTTGGGGAATGTTTAGAGAAATGTGGATAAGGCATGCTGTGGACATAACCAACATGCAGGCCCTTTATACGAAGAAAATGGATAAGCATAGCGTGTGCCAGGCATACTGGAATCACTGCCAGAGGCCTTTTTATACAAAATAAGTGGTCCTGGGAAGGTCAACTATCCTCAAAACAAGGCTTGAGAAGAAATCTATGGGTTCGATCTTGTCGCAACCCCCAGATTAGAAGCAGGTAATATGTATATATTCACAAAGATATGCCAAATGTCAGTAATGCAGTACTGAAAGATGTCACTAATGACATTGAACATGATTTATTGCTTTAAAATAAATTACCCTTGTTTGAATGCCATAATTTATACAAATAATGCACGATGCTGCTGTAATATATATATACATATACAAGATTTTACTTAATAACTATAATAGTAAAATATACATTAAAATTTCCCCCCTTTTCTGCTGTTTAAAAATGATTCAAGCCCACCTTTGTGGATTTTACAACTGAGAATATTTAAGCATATGATATTTTAAGAGTATGGAAAAATAAAAGAAAGCTAGCAATTATAGAAAACAACTAATAGGTCACCTTTTTAGAATTGAATAAATAACATTTATAAAATAAATACAGTTTCAGAGTGTTAATTAGCCTAAGTTCTGGATTCACCCTGGGTAGAATCCAGAGTTAAACAAATAACAATTTTTTATACTAAAACATAACAAAATGTTGACTCGTAAAACAATCTGGCGAGCATATTAATTAATAATGCATTATGTTTTAAGGGGATATTAGTAACCTTAATTCATGGAGGTTTACTTCAAAGAGAAAGAAAAGTTTTTAGAAATTCAACTCGTCAGATTGCTTGAGATTGGCATATTAATAATAAGTAAAATAGACATATAAAATTAAGTAATAAATACATATAAATAAATGACTGCACCAAAGTTAAAGAAAGTTAGAGCATATGAGAGATAATTAAATTTATAGAAATTATTTGAGAGCAATTTACATATTAGAAAAGTTACAAATTTAAATCATACATTAGGAGAAATTGATAGTAGGTTCGAGATTAGTCAGCTAGATTTACTTTTAGGCGGTATGAAAATCATTATCTTGTACAATTTAAGAGTCCATTTTCAAAGTATGGTATTTAATGGATCCATGTGAGTTCTTGTTGGTGACAGCCAGTTTCCATTCAGGATTCCAGAGTTCTTTTTTAGGTTTTTCTTCATTTCAGGGCAGCAGGATATTACAGCAGCAGAAGATGACCACAAAGGTTGGGAAAGGCTTTCTATTAGGTCATCATTTTTAAGATTTCTAAGCAGCAGGGAGTCTAGTAGCAATCAGTTCTCTCACTAGTAGCTAATCTCTGTATTCAAAATTAGCCCATTTTATACTCCTGCCCAAGTATTTGAAAAATGTTTTCAATTTTTTATCTCTAGCTTAAATGTAATCTTTAATCTAACAGAAATTTTATATTTCTTTGTCCATTGTTTTTGGAAGATGCAAACGTTAGATAACATTCCAAAATATATTGAAATCTATTTCCAGATTGAAAATAGATTTGACCAAAAATGTTTATACAAAAGTAAAATCTATTAATCCCATTTTATTTTAAGTAAAAACTTGATTAAAAATTCCTTTCCAAGATTAAAACAATATTGTGTTTCCAACCCTTTAATTATTTTTGGACAATTAATGGTTGCATCTTCCATCTTGGATTTTATAAAATATACAGAGTAATAGAAAAAAACAATTTAAAAAGAAAAAGTTTTAAAAATGCCATATTATGAAGCCACACCTATGTATTTTTAATGTGAAGAAAAGAATTAATGATAATAAATATTGAAAAGTTAAACTTTATAAATTTTAGGTGCACATCTCAAATATATACATAAAATATATATACATGACTAAAGGAGCGGGATGGGATATAGGGTTTGAATACAGGTTAATGACACCATGAAGCTCAATCTTAAGCTAAGATTGACTGCTTCAGTATATCTGAATGTAGACTGTTTATTTGATGTTTAGGTCTTGTAGCTGTGCTTTTCCAGCATCTCAAGATGTAAATCTGGTAAATATTTACTATTTAAAATTTTTGAATTGTATACGTCTTCAATAAAAAATATACATCTTCTTCAGCAGCCATTTTACCACATGGATTGGTAGGTTTATTGTTTATAAAAAGTATTCACTACATTCATAAGGGACATTATAATAGCAAGACTTCTGTAAAAATGAGAGAACTTATTCAAATATCAATATTGTAGAAAGTTTTATTAACCAGCCAATATTATTTTTTTATTTATATTTATTCATTTTAATTTGTAAACTGTAATTTTTCTTCATCTTGTTGATACTGTAAGATGGCATAGTTCTTATTTTCTAAATGTTTATATTTTTTTGGTTGTTTATCATCTACAGCTTAAATTGTCTGTTGTTTTATGCATTGAAAGTACATGAATAATAAAAGTTTGACATAAGAATCACTTTATTAGAATTGCATCTAGGATGTTAAGAGAACATCTAAAAAAAAGATATAATTTTATTTATTAAATAATTATAATGATTTATTTATATTGGAGATCACTTTAGTCAATTTTAATTATTTGTGAAAGGTTACTATGCTTGTTTTTGAAATTACTTTCTTCTGTTTAGATTATTTTATTGGAAATGCTTGGCTTAAATTAAAAAAATATTTGCTGAGGATTTGTTTGTGTGATATTTTGAGTGGCATAAAATTCCTTATCCACTACTCATCACATCTGAATGTTATCCTAGTATATTATTTTATTCTAAATTAAGAGTTTTTCATGTTTAGATTAATTTTAAAATTATTATTGTTATTGTAATTTAGGGAAACATTATTTTAAGGGAAAGAGTATGTCTCACTACTTTGTTACTAGAATCTCATTCTTTGTTTAATAATCCTCAAGAATTAAAAGAAAAGAATAAAATTTATAATTATTAAATATTAGTAATATGAACCCTGAGATACCCATTTTACATAAAAGAATATTAAATAAATTATTTCATTTAAAAATAAGCAAAAAATTATTAGCAATATTTATTCCATGTATCTAATAAATAGTTTTACTAAGAGTATTTCTATCACATGACTAGAATTA